>JASANB010007128.1:0-61660 GCA_030248155.1 Sabatieria punctata
CAATGGCAAAGAGAGGAGCTGCCGCCACTGCAGTGTTTAATCAAAATGCTAAAATTTGTTCTTACCCTCTTACAGTGCCATCATGAAACATGACAAGGTAATCACAATGGTGAAGAGAGGGAGCTGCCACCACTGCAGTGTGTGATCAAAATGCTAGAATTTGTTCAACCTCTTAAAGTGCCATCATGAAATATGCCAAAGTAAATCACAATGGCTGAAGAGAGAGGAGCTGCCACCACTGTGTTTGATCAAAATGCTAAAAATTTGTTCTACTTCTTACAGTGTCATCATGAATTATGCCAAGGTAATCACAATGGCGAAGAGAGGAGCTGCCGCCACTGCAGTGCTTTAATCAAAATGCTAAAATTTGTTCTACCTCTTACAGTGCCATCATGTTTTACGACAAGGTAATCACAATGGTGAAAGAGAGGAGCTGCCACCACTGCAGTGTTTTGATCAAAATGCTAGATTTTGTTCAATCCCTTGCAGTGTCATCATGAAGCACAGACAAGGTAATCACAATGGCGAAAGAGATAGCCGCCGCCACTGCAGTGATTTGATCAAAATGCTACAATTTGTTCAACCTCTTACAGTGTCATCATGAATTATGCCAAGGTAATCACAATGGCGAAAGAGAGCCGCTGTTCCACTGCAGTGTTTGATCAAAATGCCAGAATTTGTTCTACCTCTTACAGTGTCATCATGAAACAAGACAAGGTAATCACAATGGCGAAAGAGAGGAGCTGCCGCCACTGCAGTGATTTGATCAAAATGCTACAATTTGTTCAACCTTTTACTGTGTCATCATGAAATATGCCAAAGTAATCACTATGGCGAAGGAGTGGAGCTGCCGCCACTGCACTGTTTGATCAAAATGCCAGAATTTGTTCTACCTCTTACAGTGTCATCATGAAACAAGACAAGGTAATCACAATGGCGAAAGAGAGGAGCTGCCGCCACTGCAGTGATTTGATCAAAATGCTACAATTTGTTCAACCTCTTACAGTGTCATCATGAAATATGCCAAAGTAATGACTATGGCGAAGGAGTGGAGCTGCCGCCACTGCACTGTTTGATCAAAATGCTAGAATTTGTTCAACTTCTTACAGTGCCATCATGAAATATGCCAAGGTAATCACAATGGCGAAAGAGAGGAGCTGGCGCCACTGCAGTGATTTGATCAAAATGCTAGAATTTGTTCAACCTCTTACAGTGTCAGCATGAAAAATGCCAAGGTAATCACAATGGCGAAAGAGAGGAGCTGCCGCCACTGCAGTGATGTGATCAAAATGCTAGAATTTGTTCAACCTCTTACAGTGTCATCATGAATTATGCCAAGGTAATCACAATGGCGAAGAGAGGAGCTGCTGCCACTGCAGTGTTTAATCAAAATGCTAAAATATGTTCTACCTCTTACAGTGCCAGCATGAAATATGCCAAGGAAATCACAATGGCGAAAGAGAGGAGCTGCCGCCACTGCAGTGATGTGATCAAAATGCTAGAATTTGTTCAACCTCTTGCAGTGTCATCATGAATTATGCCAAGGTAATCACAATGGCGAACGAGAGGAGTTGCCGCCACTGCAGTGTTTGATCAAAATGCTAGAATTTGTTCTACCTCTTACAGTGCCATCATGAAACATGCCAAGATAATGACAATGGCGAAAGAGAGGAGCTGCCACCACTGCAGTAATGTGATCAAAATGCTAGAATTTTTACAACCTCTTACAGTGTCATCATATATGCCAAGTTGGGAGAGAGGAGCGCACTGCGTGTTTGATAAATTGTTTGTTTGTGCTTTATTATGCCAAGTTAATCACAATGGCGAAGAGAGGAGCTGCCCCCACTGCAGTGTTTGATCAAAATGCTAGAATTTGTTCTACCTTTTACAGTGCCATCATGAAATATGCCAAGGAAATCACACACTCTCGAAGAGTGCACGCACACAACGCACTCGATAAGTCGATCATACAAACGCTCCGAATCACGCATTCCTTCATCACCCCTCACGAGTGTCAATTGGGCTGCATGACAATCGGGGAGCGAACGAACGAGCGAGAACTGCTCTGCCTCTGTTGACTCGGCATCTCCGATAAGCTGCTCTGCACTGACACCGTGCTGACTCGATCGCTTACGCGCCGCGTTTCGGCCTTTCTGTGCCTTGGCGTTCATCTGACGTCTTGTAACCGGTAGAATAGCCTTCCATCTTTTGTCCAACGAGTTCAAATGAAACAGCATTCGTAATCACAATGGCGAAGAGAGGAGCTGCCACCACTGCAGTGTTTGATCAAAATGCTAAAATTTGTTCTACCTCTTACAGTGCCAGCATGAAACATGCCAAGATAATGACAATGGCGAAAGAGAGGAGCTGCCACCACTGCAGTGATTTGATCAAAATGCTAGAATTTGTTCAACCTCTTACAGTGTCATCATGAAATATGCCAAGGTAATTAATCACTATGGCGAAAGAGAGCAGCTGCCGCCACTGCAGTGATGTGATCAAAATGCTAGAATTTGTTCAACCTCTTACAGTGCCAGCATGAATTATGCCAAGGAAATCACAATGGCGAAAGAGAGGAGCTGCCGCCACTGCAGTGTTTAATCAAAATGCTAAAATATGTTCTACCTCTTACAGTGCCAGCATGAAATATGCCAAGGAAATCACAATGGCGAAAGAGAGGAGCTGCCGCCACTGCAGTGATGTGATCAAAATGCTAGAATTTGTTCAACCTCTTGCAGTGTCATCATGAATTATGCCAAGGTAATCACAATGGAGAACGAGAGGAGTTGCCGCCACTGCAGTGTTTGATCAAAATGCTAGAATTTGTTCTACCTCTTACAGTGCCATCATGAAACATGCCAAGATAATGACAATGGCGAAAGAGAGGAGCTGCAAGGAGGAAAGGAGGAGGGAAGGGGGAAAAACAATGGCGAAAGAGAGGAGCTGCCACCACTGCAGTGTTTGATCAAAATGCTAAAATTTGTTCAACCTCTTACAGTGTCATCATGAAACATGACAAGGTAATCACAATGGTGAAGAGAGGAGCTGCCACCACTGCAGTGTTTGATCAAAATGCTAGAATTTGTTCAACCTCTTGCAGTGTCATCATGAAACATGACAAGGCAATCACAATGGCGAAAGAGAGGAGCTGCCGCCACTGCAGTGATGTGATCAAAATGCTAGAATTTGTTCAACCTTTTACTGTGTCATCATGAAATATGCCAAGGTAATCACTATGGCGAACGAGTGGAGCTGCCGCCACTGCACTGTTTGATCAAAATGCTAGAATTTGTTCTACCTCTTACAGCGCCATCATGAAGCATGCCAAGATAATGACAATTGCGAAAGAGAGGAGCTGCCGCCACTGCAGCGATTTGATCAAAATGCTAGAATTTGTTCAAGCTCTTACAGTGTCATCATGAAAAATGCCAAGGTAATCACTATGGCGAAAGAGAGCAGCTGCCACCACTGCAGTGATGTGTTCAAAATGCTAGAATTTGTTCAACCTCTTACAGTGTCATCATGAATTATGCCAAGGTAATCACAATGGCGAAGAGAGGAGCTGCCGCCACTGCAGTGTTTAATCAAAATGCTAAAATTCGTTCTACGTCTTACAGTGCCAGCATGAAACATGCCAAGGAAATCACAATGGCGAAAGAGAGGAGCTGCCGCCACTGCAGTGATGTGATCAAAATGCTAGAATTTGTTCAACCTCTTGCAGTGTCATCATGAATTATGCCAAGGGAATCACAATGGCAAACGAGAGGAGTTGCCGCCACTGCAGTGTTTGATAAAAAGGCTAGAATTTGTTCTACCTCTTTCAGTGCCATCATGAAACATGCCAAGATAATGACAATGGCGAAAGAGAGGAGCTGCCACCACTGCAGTGATGTGATCAAAATGCTAGAATTTGTTCAACCTCTTACAGTGTCATCATGAAACATGACAAGGTAATCACAATGGTGAAAGAGAGGAGCTGCCGCCACTGCAGTGATTTGATCAAAATGCTAGAATTTGTTCAACCTCTACAGTGCATCTGAGGGGGGGGAGGGGTTGTTCAAACTCTTACAGTGTCATCATGAAATATGCCAAGGTAATCACTATGGCGAAAGAGAGCAGCTGCCGCCACTGCAGTGATGTGATCAAAATGCTAGAATTTGTTCAACCTCTTACAGTGTCATCATGAATTATGCCAAGGTAATCACAATGGCGAAGAGAGGAGCTGCCACCACTGCAGTGTTTGATCAAAATGCTAAAATTTGTTCTCACTTACAGTGCCATCATGAAATATGCCAAGGAAATCACAATGGCGAAAGAGAGGAGCTGCCGCCAACTGCAGTGATGTGATCAAAATGCTAGAATTTGTTCAACCTCTTACAGTGTCATCATGAATTATGCCAAGGTAATCACAATGGCGAAGAGAGGAGCTGCCACCACTGCAGTGTTTGTTAAAAATGCTAAAATTTGTTCTGCCTCTTACAGTGCCATCATGAAATATGCCAAGGAAATCACAATGGCGAAAGAGAGGAGCTGCCACCACTGCAGTTATGTGATCGAAATGCTAGAATTTGTTCAACCTTTTGCAGTGTCATCATGAATTATGCCAAGGTAATCACAATGGTGAATGAGAGGAGCTGCCGCCACTGCAGTGATGTGATCAAAATGCTAGAATTTGTTCAACCTCTTACAGTGTCATCATGAAATATGCCAAGGTAATCACAACAGCAAAAGAGAGGAGCTGCTACCACTTCAGAGATTTGATCAAAATGCTAGAATTTGTTCAACCTCTTACAGTGTCATCATGAATTATGACAAGGTAATCACAATGGTGAACGAGGGGAGCTGCCGCCACTGTAGTGTTTGATCAAAATGCTAGAATTTGTTCTACCTCTTACAGTGCCATCATGAAACATGCCTTGATAATGACAATTGCGAAAGAGAGGAGCTGCCGCCACTGCTGTGAATTGATCAAAATGGTAGAATTTGTTCAACCTCTTACAGTGTCATCATGAAACATGACAAGGTAATCACAACAGCGAAAGAGAGGAGCTGCCACCACTGCAGTGATGTGATCAAAATGCTAGAATTTGTTCAACCTCTTACAGTGTCATCATGATTTATGCCAAGGTAATCTCAATGGCGAAGAGAGGAGCTGCCACCACTGCAGTGATGTGATCAAAATGGTAGAATTTGTTCAACCTCTTGCAGTGTCATCATGAATTATGCCAAGGTAATCACAATGGCGAACAAGGGGAGCTGCCGCCACTGCAGTGTTTGATCAAAATGCCAGAATTTGTTCTACCTCTTACAGTGCCATCATAAAACATGCCTTGATAATGACAATTGCGAAAGAGAGGAGCTGCCGCCACTGCTGTGAATTGATCAAAATGGTAAAATTTGTTCAACCTCATACAGTGTCATCATGAATTATGCCAAGGTAATCACAATGGCGAAGAGAGGAGCTGCCACCACTGCAGTGATGTGATCAAAATTCTAGAATTTGTTCAACCTCTTACAGTGTCATCATGATTTATGCCAAGGTAATCACAATGGCGAATGAGGGGAGCTGCCACCACTGCAGTGTTTGATCAAAATGCTAGAATTTGTTCTACCTCTTACAGTGCCATCATGAAACATGCCTTGATAATGACAATTGCGAAAGAGAGGAGCTGCCGCCACTGCTGTGAATTGATCAAAATGGTAGAATTTGTTCAACCTCTTACAGTGTCATCATGAAACATGACAAGGTAATCACAACAGCGAAAGAGAGGAGCTGCTACCACTGCAGTGATGTGATCAAAATGGTAGAATTTGTTCAACCTCTTACAGTGTCATCATGATTATGCGGAAGGAGCCAAGTGTAATCAAATGCGAGGGTAATCCAGAAGAGAGGAGCTGCCACCACTGCAGTGATGTGATCAAAATGGTAGAATTTGTTCAACCTCTTACAGTGTCATCATAAATTATGCCAAGGTAATCACAATGGCGAAAGAGAGGAGCTGCCACCACTGCAGTGTTTGATCAAAATGCTAAAATTTGTTCTACCTCTTACAGTGTCATCATGAAATATGCCAAGGTAATCACAATGGCGAAAGAGAGGAGCTGCCACCACTGCAGTGATGTGATCAAAATGCTAGAATTTGTTCAACCTCTTACAGTGTCATCATAAATTATGCCAAGGTAATCACAATGGCGAAAGAGAGGAGCTGCCACCACTGCAGTGTTTGATCAAAATGCTGGAATTTGTTCTACCTCTTACAGTGTCATCATGAAATATGCCAAGGTAATCACAATGGCCAAAGAGAGGAGGTGCCGCCACTGCAGTGATGTGATCAAAATGCTAGAATTTGTTCAACCTCTTACAGTGTCATCATGAATTATGCCAAGGTAATCACAATGGCGAAAGAGAGGAGCTGCCGTGACTGCAGTGTTTGATCAAAATGCCAGAATTTGTTCTACCTCTTACAGTGTCATCATGAAACATGACAAGGTAATCACAAAAGAGAGGAGCTGCCACCACTGCAGTGTTTGATCAAAATGCTAGAATTTGTTCAACCTCTTACAGTGCCATCATGAAATATGCCAAGGTAATCACAATGGCGAAAGAGAGGAGCTGCCGCCACTGCAGTGATGTGATCAAAATGCTAGAATTTGTTCTACCTCTTACAGTGCCATCATGAAAAATGCCAAGGAAATCACTGTTGGCGAAAGAGAGCAGCTGCCGCCACTGCAGTGATGTGATCAAAATGCTAGAATTTGTTCAACCTCTTACAGTGCCATTATGAAATATGCCAAGGTAATCACAATGGCGAAAGAGAGGAGCTGCCGCCACTGCAGTGATGTGATCAAAATGCTAGAATTTGTTCAACCTCTTACAGTGTCATCATGAATTATGCCAAGGTAATCACAATGGCTAAAGAGAGGAGCTGCCACCACTGCAGTGTTTGATCAAAATGCTAGAATTTGTTCTACCTCTTACAGTGCCATCATGAAATATGCCAAGGTAATCACAATGGCGAACGAGAGGAGTTGCCGCCACTGCAGTGTTTGATCAAAATGCTAGAATTTGTTCTACCTCTTACAGTGCCATCATGAAACATGCCAAGATAATGACAATGGCGAAAGAGAGGAGCTGCCACCACTGCAGTGATGTGATCAAAATGCTAGAATTTTTACAACCTCTTACAGTGTCATCCTTTAATATGCCAAGGTAATCACAATGGCGAAGAGAGGAGCTGCCACCACTGCAGTGTTTGATCAAAATGCTAGAATTTGTTCTACCTCTTACAGTGCCATCATGAAATATGCCAAGGAAATCACAATGGCGAAAGAGAGGAGCTGCCACCACTGCAGTGATTTGATCAAAATGCTAGAATTTGTTCAACCTCTTACAGTGTCATCACGAAACATGACAAGGTAATCACAATGGCGAAAGAGAGGAGCTGCCACCACTGCAGTGTTTGATCAAAATGCTAGAATTTGTTCTACCTCTTACAGTGCCATCATGAAATATGCCAAGGAAATCACAATGGCGAAAGAGAGGAGCTGCCACCACTGCAGTGTTTGATCAAAATGCTAAAATTTGTTCAACCTCTTACAGTGTCATCACGAAACATGACAAGGTAATCACAATGGCGAATGAGAGGAGCTGCCACCACTGCAGTGATTTGATCAAAATGCTAGAATTTGTTCAACCTCTTACAGTGTCATCATGAAATATGCCAAGGTAATCACTATGGCGAAAGAGAGCAGCTGCCGCCACTGCAGTGAATTGATCAAAATGGTAGAATTTGTTCAACCTCTTACAGTGTCATCATGAAACATGACAAGGTAATCACAACAGCGAAAGAGAGGAGCTGCCACCACTGCAGTGATGTGATCAAAATGGTAGAATTTGTTCAACCTCTTACAGTGTCATCATAAATTATGCCAAGGTAATCACAATGGCAAAAGAGAGCAGATGCTGCCACTGCAGTGATGTGATCAAAATGCTAGAATTTGTTCAACCTCTTACAGTGTCATCATGAATTATGCCAAGGTAATCACAATGGCGAAGAGAGGAGCTGCTGCCACTGCAGTGTTTAATCAAAATGCTAAAATTTGTTCTACCTATTACAGTGCCAGCATGAAATATGCCAAGGAAATCACAATGGCGAAAGAGAGGAGCTGCCGCCACTGCAGTGATGTGATCAAAATGCTAGAATTTGTTCAACCTCTTGCAGTGTCATCATGCCAAGGTAATCACAATGGCGAACGAGAGGAGTTGCCGCCACTGCAGTGTTTGATCAAAATGCTAGAATTTGTTCTACCTCTTACAGTGCCATCATGAAACATGCCAAGATAATGACAATGGCGAAAGAGAGGAGCTGCCACCACTGCAGTGATGTGATCAAAATGCTAGAATTTTTACAACCTCTTACAGTGTCATCCTTTATTATGCCAAGGTAATCACAATGGCGAAGAGAGGAGCTGCCACCACTGCAGTGTTTGATCAAAATGCTAGAATTTGTTCTACCTCTTACAGTGGCATCATGAAATATGCCAAGGAAATCACAATGGCGAAAGAGAGGAGCTGCCACCACTGCAGTGTTTGATCAAAATGCTAAAATTTGTTCAACCTCTTACAGTGTCATCACGAAACATGACAAGGTAATCACAATTAGGGATGGGCACGAAAATTAAATCCGTTTGAATTTCGTATTCGTTAAATCAATATTTGCCCATTTTAATTTTCGTATTCGTTAGTCGATACGAAAATCAAAACGCCTAATTCCTATTCGTACGAGTACGAAAATTAATTTTCGTTACGACGATACGAGTTGATTTTGTTCCAGAAAAATTAATTTTCGTATTTTCCGGGTAGATTATGGAGTGCAAATAGGGACCCAGTTCTGGGTCGTCTGTATTAAAGTAAGCCTTAAATATCAGTTCTAAATGGATAAATTGTGTAAAGCACAAATTTATCGCTAACGCTAGCTCGTTTTGATCATTGTACATAACGCAATGCTTATACACATGTACATACATACATGGGAGGTAGTATGCGCTTTGAACTAGGAGATTGTCCCAAGTGTTTCAAGCATAGGAAAGTAATGACTCAAGATAGTGTATGTATGTATGTATGTTGTATGTACGATTTCGCAAAATAGTGTCTAGTTGCGCCAATCCTTTGCAGTAATCTACAGCAAGTTAAACTATTATGCTTTCTGAAATACTTGCTCAAGCCAAAAAATGCTTTGGACATTACATACAGTAAAAAATGCTTTTGCACGTTTAGAATTCGCTAAATTGCTAATAATTCAGCTGATTTATTGCTAGGTATGCATAAAACGTAAATTAAAATTCGTAACGAAAATTAATTTTCGTATTGGCTCCATTTAATTTTCGTATTCGTTTAATTTTCGTTTCCATATTTTTCTAATTTTCGTGTTCGTATTCGATACGAAATTTAAAAATCCTCGTTTTAATTCTCGTACTAGTACGAAAATTAATTTTCGTGCCCATCCCTAATCACAATGGCGAAAGAGAGGAGCTGCCACCACTGCAGTGATTTGATCAAAATGCTAGAATTTGTTCAACCTCTTACAGTGTCATCATGAAATATGCCAAGGTAATCACTATGGCGAAAGAGAGCAGCTGCCGCCACTGCAGTGATGTGATCAAAATGCTAGAATTTGTTCAACCTCTTACAGTGTCATCATGAATTATGCCAAGGTAATCACAATGGCGAAGAGAGGAGCTGCCGCCACTGCAGTGTTTGATCAAAATGCTAAAATTTGTTCTACCTCTTACAGTGCCAGCATGAAACATGCCAAGATAATGACAATGGCGAAAGAGAGGAGCTGCCACCACTGCAGTGATTTGATCAAAATGCTAGAATTTGTTCAACCTCTTACAGTGTCATCATGAAATATGCCAAGGTAATTAATCACTATGGCGAAAGAGAGCAGCTGCCGCCACTGCAGTGATGTGATCAAAATGCTAGAATTTGTTCAACCTCTTACAGTGTCATCATGAATTATGCCAAGATAATCACAATGGCGAAGAGAGGAGCTGCCGCCACTGCAGTGATGTGATCAAAATGCTAGAATTTGTTCTACCTCTTACAGTGCCAGCATGAAATATGCCAAGGAAATCACAATGGCGAAAGAGAGGAGCTGCCGCCACTGCAGTGATGTGATCAAAATGCTAGAATTTGTTCAACCTCTTGCAGTGTCATCATGAATTATGCCAAGGTAATCACAATGGTGAACGAGAGGAGTTGCCGCCACTGCAGTGTTTGATCAAAATGCTAGAATTTGTTCTACCTCTTACAGTGCCATCATGAAACATGCCAAGATAATGACAATGGCGAAAGAGAGGAGCTGCCACCACTGCAGTGATGTGATCAAAATGCTAGAATTTTTACAACCTCTTACAGTGTCATCCTTTATTATGCCAAGGTAATCACAATGGCGAAGAGAGGAGCTGCCACCACTGCAGTGTTTGATCAAAATGCTAAAATTTGTTCAACCTCTTACAGTGTCATCATGAAACATGACAAGGTAATCACAATGGTGAAGAGAGGAGCTGCCACCACTGCAGTGTTTGATCAAAATGCTAGAATTTGTTCAACCTCTTGCAGTGTCATCATGAAACATGACAAGGTAATCACAATGGCGAAAGAGAGGAGCTGCCGCCACTGCAGTGATGTGATCAAAATGCTAGAATTTGTTCAACCTTTTACTGTGTCATCATGAAATATGCCAAGGTAATCACTATGGCGAATGAGTGGAGCTGCCGCCACTGCACTGTTTGATCAAAATGCTAGAATTTGTTCTACCTCTTACAGCGCCATCATGAAACATGCCAAGATAATGACAATTGCGAAAGAGAGGAGCTGCCGCCACTGCAGCGATTTGATCAAAATGCTAGAATTTGTTCAAGCTCTTACAGTGTCATCATGAAAAATGCCAAGGTAATCACTATGGCGAAAGAGAGCAGCTGCCACCACTGCAGTGATGTGTTCAAAATGCTAGAATTTGTTCAACCTCTTACAGTGTCATCATGAATTATGCCGAGGTAATCACAATGGCGAAGAGAGGAGCTGCCGCCACTGCAGTGTTTAATCAAAATGCTAAAATTGGTTCTACCTGTTACAGTGCCAGCATGAAACATGCCAAGGAAATCACATTGGCGAAAGAGAGGAGCTGCCGCCACTGCAGTGATGTGATCAAAATGCTAGAATTTGTTCAACCTCTTGCAGTGTCATCATGAATTATGCCAAGGTAATCACAATGGCAAACGAGAGGAGTTGCCGCCACTGCAGTGTTTGATCAAAATGCTAGAATTTGTTCTACCTCTTACAGTGCCATCATGAAACATGCCAAGATAATGACAATGGCGAAAGAGAGGAGCTGCCACCACTGCAGTGATGTGATCAAAATGCTAGAATTTGTTCAACCTCTTACAGTGTCATCATGAAACATGACAAGGTAATCACAATGGTGAAAGAGAGGAGCTGCCACCACTGCAGTGATTTGATCAAAATGCTAGAATTTGTTCAACCTCTTACAGTGTCATCATGAAATATGCCAAGGTAATCACTATGGCGAAAGAGAGCAGCTGCCGCCACTGCAGTGATGTGATCAAAATGCTAGAATTTGTTCAACCTCTTACAGTGTCATCATGAATTATGCCAAGGTAATCACAATGGCGAAGAGAGGAGCTGCCACCACTGCAGTGTTTGATCAAAATGCTAGAATTTGTTCTACCACTTACAGTGCCAGCATGAAATATGCCAAGGAAATCACAATGGCAAAAGATAGGAGCTGCCGCCGCTGCAGTGATGTGATCAAAATGCTAGAATTTGTTCAACCTCTTGCAGTGTCATCATGAATTATGCCAAGGTAATCACAATGGTGAACGAGAGGAGTTGCCGCCACTGCAGTGTTTGATCAAAATGCTAGAATTTGTTCTACCTCTTACAGTGCCATCATGAAACATGCCAAGATAATGACAATGGCGAAAGGGAGGAGCTGCCACCACTGCAGTGATGTGATCAAAATGCTAGAATTTTTACAACCTCTTACAGTGTCATCCTTTATTATGCCAAGGTAATCACAATGGCGAAGAGAGGAGCTGCCACCACTGCAGTGTTTGATCAAAATGCTAGAATTTGTTCTACCTCTTACAGTGCCATCATGAAATATGCCAAGGAAATCACAATGGCGAAAGAGAGGAGCTGCCACCACTGCAGTGATTTGATCAAAATGCTAGAATTTGTTCAACCTCTTACAGTGTCATCATGAAATATGCCAAGGTAATCACTATGGCGAAACAGAGCAGCTGCCGCCACTGCAGTGATGTGATCAAAATGCTAGAATTTGTTCAACCTCTTACAGTGTCATCATGAATTATGCCAAGGTAATCACAATGGCGAAGAGAGGAGCTGCCACCACTGCAGTGTTTGATCAAAATGCTAGAATTTGTTCTACCTCTTACAGTGCCATCATGAAATATGCCAAGGAAATCACAATGGCGAAAGAGAGGAGCTGCCACCACTGCAGTGTTTGATCAAAATGCTAAAATTTGTTCAACCTCTTACAGTGTCATCATGAAACATGACAAGGTAATCACAATGGCGAAAGAGAGGAGCTGCCACCACTGCAGTGATTTGATCAAAATGCTAGAATTTGTTCAACCTCTTACAGTGTCATCATGAAATATGCCAAGGTAATCACTATGGCGAAAGAGAGCAGCTGCCGCCACTGCAGTGATGTGATCAAAATGCTAGAATTTGTTCAACCTCTTACAGTGTCATCATGAATTATGCCAAGGTAATCACAATGGCGAAGAGAGGAGCTGCCACCACTGCAGTGTTTGATCAAAATGCTAGAATTTGTTCTACCTCTTACAGTGTCATCATGAAACATGACAAGGTAATCACAATGGCGAAAGAGAGGAGCTGCCACCACTGCAGTGTTTGATCAAAATGCTAGAATTTGTTCTACCTCTTACAGTGTCATCATGAAACATGACAAGGTAATCACAATGGCGAAAGAGAGGAGCTGCCACCACTGCAGTGATTTGATCAAAATGCTACAATTTGTTCAACCTTTTACTGTGTCATCATGAAATATGCCAAGGTAATCACTATGGCGAACAAGCGGAGCTGCCGCAACTGCACTGTTTGATCAAAATGCTAGAATTTGTTCAACCTCTTACAGTGTCATCATGAATTATGCCAAGATAATGACAATGGCGAAGAGAGGAGCTGCCACCACTGCAGTGTTTGATCAAAATGCTAGAATTTGTTCAACCTCTTACAGTGTCATCATGAAATATGCCAAGATAATGACAATGGCAAAAGAGAGGAGCTGCTGCCACTGCAGCGATTTGATCAAAATGCTAGAATTTGTTCAAGCTCTTACAGTGTCATCATGAAAAATGCCAAGGTAATCACTATGGTGAAAGAGAGCAGCTGCCGCCACTGCAGTGATGTGATCAAAATGCTAGAATTTGTTCAACCTCTTACAGTGTCATCATGAATTATGCCAAGATAATCACAATGGCGAAGAGAGGAGCTGCCGCCACTGCAGTGTTTAATCAAAATGCTAAAATTTGTTCTACCTCTTACAGTGCCAGCATGAAATATGCCAAGGAAATCACAATGGCGAAAGAGAGGAGCTGCCGCCACTGCACTGATGTGATCAAAATGCTAGAATTTGTTCAACCTCTTGCAGTGTCATCATGAATTATGCCAAGGTAATCACAATGGCGAACGAGAGGAGTTGCCGCCACTGCAGTGTTTGATCAAAATGCTAGAATTTGTTCTACCTCTTACAGTGCCATCATGAAACATGCCAAGATAATGACAATGGCGAAAGAGAGGAGCTGCCACCACTGCAGTGATGTGATCAAAATGCTAGAATTTGTTCAACCTCTTACAGTGTCATCATGAATTATGCCAAAGTGATCACAATGGCGAAGAGAGGAGCTGCCACCACTGCAGTGTTTGATCAAAATGCTAGAATTTGTTCTACCTCTTACAGTGCCATCATGAAATATGCCAAGGAAATCACAATGGCTAAAGAGAGGAGCTGCCACCACTGCAGTGTTTGATCAAAATGCTAAAATTTGTTCAACCTCTTACAGTGTCATCATGAAACATGACAAGGTAATCACAATGGCGAAAGAGAGGAGCTGCCACCACTGCAGTGATGTGATCAAAATGCTAGAATTTGTTCAACCTCTTACAGTGTCATCATGAATTATGCCAAGGTAATCACAATGGCGAAGAGAGGAGCTGCCACCACTGCAGTGTTTGATCAAAATGCTAGAATTTGTTCTACCTCTTACAGTGTCATCATGAAACATGACAAGGTAATCACAATGGCGAAAGAGAGGAGCTGCCGCCACTGCAGTGATTTGATCAAAATGCTACAATTTGTTCAACCTTTTACTGTGTCATCATGAAATATGCCAAGGTAATCACTATGGCGAACAAGTGGAGCTGCCGCCACTGCACTGTTTGATCAAAATGCTAGAATTTGTTCTACCTCTTACAGCGCCATCATGAAACATGCCAAGATAATGACAATGGCGAAAGAGAGGAGCTGCTGCCACTGCAGCGATTTGATCAAAATGCTAGAATTTGTTCAAGCTCTTACAGTGTCATCATGAAAAATGCCAAGGTAATCACTATGGTGAAAGAGAGCAGCTGCCGCCACTGCAGTGATGTGATCAAAATGCTAGAATTTGTTCAACCTCTTACA
Organism: Sabatieria punctata; assembly: GCA_030248155.1. Taxonomy (NCBI): domain Eukaryota; kingdom Metazoa; phylum Nematoda; class Chromadorea; order Araeolaimida; family Comesomatidae; genus Sabatieria; species Sabatieria punctata. The sequence continues at coordinate 14,757 of JASANB010007128.1, forward strand.
GTGTCATCATGAATTATGCCAAGATAATCACAATGGCGAAGAGAGGAGCTGCCGCCACTGCAGTGTTTAATCAAAATGCTAAAATTTGTTCTACCTCTTACAGTGCCAGCATGAAATATGCCAAGGAAATCACAATGGCGAAAGAGAGGAGCTGCCGCCACTGCAGTGATGTGATCAAAATGCTAGAATTTGTTCAACCTCTTGCAGTGTCATCATGAATTATGCCAAGGTAATCACAATGGCGAATGAGAGGAGTTGCTGCCACTGCAGTGTTTGATCAAAATGCTAGAATTTGTTCTACCTCTTACAGTGCCATCATGAAACATGCCAAGATAATGACAATGGCGAAAGAGAGGAGCTGCCACCACTGCAGTGATGTGATCAAAATGCTAGAATTTTTACAACCTCTTACAGTGTCATCCTTTATTATGCCAAGGTAATCACAATGGCGAAGAGAGGAGCTGCCACCACTGCAGTGTTTGATCAAAATGCTAGAATTTGTTCTACCTCTTACAGTGCCATCATGAAATATGCCAAGGAAATCACAATGGCGAAAGAGAGCAGGTGCCACCACTGCAGTGTTTGATCAAAATGCTAAAATTTGTTCAACCTCTTACAGTGTCATCATGAAACATGACAAGGTAATCACAATGGTGAAGAGAGGAGCTGCCACCACTGCAGTGTTTGATCAAAATGCTAGAATTTGTTCAACCTCTTGCAGTGTCATCATGAAACATGACAAAGTAATCACAATGGCGAAAGAGAGGAGCTGCCGCCACTGCAGCGATGTGATCAAAATGCTAGAATTTGTTCAACCTTTTACTGTGTCATCATGAAATATGCCAAGGTAATCACTATGGCGAACGAGTGGAGCTGCTGCCACTGCACTGTTTGATCAAAATGCTAGAATTTGTTCTACCTCTTACAGCGCCATCATGAAACATGCCAAGATAGTGACAATTGTGAAAGAGAGGAGCTGCCGCCACTGCAGCGATTTGATCAAAATGCTAGAATTTGTTCAAGCTCTTACAGTGTCATCATGAATTATGACAAGGTAATCACCATGGCGAAAGAGAGCAGCTGCCACCACTGCAGTGATGTGTTCAAAAAGCTAGAATTTGTTCAACCTCTTACAGTGTCATCATGAATTATGCCAAGGTAATCACAATGGCGAAGAGAGGAGCTGCCGCCACTGCAGTGTTTAATCAAAATGCTAAAATTTGTTCTACCTCTTACAGTGCCAGCATGAAACATGCCAAGGAAATCACAATGGCGAAAGAGAGGAGCTGCCGCCACTGCAGTGATGTGATCAAAATGCTAGAATTTGTTCAACCTCTTGCAGTGTCATCATGAATTATGCCAAGGTAATCACAATGGCAAGTGAGAGGAGTTGCCGCCACTGCAGTGTTTGATCAAAATGCTAGAATTTGTTCTACCTCTTACAGTGCCATCATGAAACATGCCAAGATAATGACAATGGCGAAAGAGAGGAGCTGCCACCACTGCAGTGATGTGATCAAAATGCTAGAATTTGTTCAACCTCTTACAGTGTCATCATGAAATATGCCAAGGTAATCACTATGGCGAAAGAGAGCAGCTGCCGCCACTGCAGTGATGTGATCAAAATGCTAGAATTTGTTCAACCTCTTACAGTGTCATCGTGAATTATGCCAAGGTAATCACAATGGCGAAGAGAGGAGCTGCCACCACTGCAGTGTTTGATCAAAATGCTAGGATTTGTTCTACCGCTTACAGTGCCATCATGAAATATGCCAAGGAAATCACTATGGCGAAAAAGAGCACCTGCTGCCACTGCAGTGATGTGATCGAAATGCTAGAATTTTGTTCAACCTCTTACAGTGTCATCATGAATTATGCCAAGGTAATCACAATGGCGAAGAGAGGAGCTGCCACCACTGCAGTGTTCGATCAAAATGCAAAAATTTGTTCTGCCTCTTACAGTGCCATCATGAAATATGCCAAGGAAATCACAATGGCGAAAGAGAGGAGCTGCCACCACTGCAGTTATGTGATCAAAATGCTAGAATTTGTTCAACCTTTTGCAGTGTCATCATGAATTATGCCAAGGTAATCACAATGGTGAATGAGAGGAGCTGCCGCCACTGCAGTGATTTGATCAAAATGCTAGAATTCGTTTTGCATCTTACAGTGCCATCTTGAAGCATGCCAAGATAATGACAATGGCGAAAGAGAGGAGCTGCCGCCACTGCAGTGATTTGATCAAAATGCTAGAATTTGTTCAACCTCTTACAGGGTCATCATGAAACATGACAAGGTAATCACAATGGCGAAGAGAGGAGCTGCCACCACTGCAGTGATGTGATCAAAATGCTAGAATTTGTTCAACCTCTTACAGTGTCATCATGAAACATGACAAGGTAATCACAATGGTGAAAGAGAGGAGCTGCCGCCACTGCAGTGTTTGATCAAAATGCTAGAATTTGTTCTACCTCTTACAGTGCCAGCATGAAACATGCCAAGGAAATCACAATGGCGAAAGAGAGGAGCTGCCACCACTGCAGTGATGTGATCAAAATGCTAGAATTTGTTCAACCTCTTGCAGTGTCATCATGAATTATGCCAAAGCAATCACAATGGCAAACGAGAGGAGCTGCCACCACTGCAGTGATTTGATCAAAATGCTAGAATTTGTTCAACCTCTTACAGTGTCATCATGAAACATGACAAGGCAATCACAATGGCGAAAGAGAGCAGCTGCTGCCACTGCAGTGATGTGATCAAAATGCTAGAATTTGTTCAACCTTTTGCAGTGTCATCATGAATTATGCCAAGGTAATCACAATGGCGAATGAGAGGAGCTGCCGCCACTGCAGTGTTTGATCAAAATGCTAGAATTCGTTTTGCATCTTACAGTGCCATCTTGAAACATGCCAAGATAATGACAATGGCGAAAGAGAGGAGCTGCCGCCACTGCAGTGATTTGATCAAAATGCTAGAATTTGTTCAACCTCTTACAGTGTCATCATGAAACATGACAAGGTAATCACAACAGCGAAAGAGAGGAGCTGCCACCACTGCAGTGATTTGATCAAAATGCTAGAATTTGTTCAACCTCTTACAGTGTCATCATGAATTATGCCAAGGTAATCACAATGGCGAAAGAGAGGAGCTGCCACCACTGCAGTGTTTGATCAAAATGCTAGAATTTGTTGTACCTCTTACAGTGTCTTCATGAAATATGTGAAGGAAATCACAATGGCGAAAGAGAGGAGCTGCCGCCACTGCAGTGATGTGATCAAAATGCTAGAATTTGTTCAACCTCTTACAGTGTCATCATGAAATATGCCAAGGTAATCACAACAGCGAAAGAGAGGAGCTGCTACCACTTCAGTGATTTGATCAAAATGCTAGAATTTGTTCAACCTCTTACAGTGTCATCATGAATTATGACAAGGTAATCACAATGGTGAATGAGGGGAGCTGCCGCCACTGCAGTGTTTGATCAAAATGCTAGAATTTGTTCTACCTCTTACAGTGCCATCATGAAACATGCCTTGATAATGATAATTGCGAAAGAGAGGAGCTGCCGCCACTGCTGTGAATTGATCAAAATGGTAGAATTTGTTCAACCTCTTACAGTGTCATCATGAAACATGACAAGGTAATCACAACAGCGAAAGAGAGGAGCTGCCACCACTGCAGTGATGTGATCAAAATGCTAGAATTTGTTCAACCTATTACAGTGTCATCATGAATTATGCCAAGGTAATCACAATGGCGATGAGAGGAGCTGCCACCACTGCAGTGATGTGATCAAAATTCTAGAATTTGTTCAACCTCTTGCAGTGTCATCATGAATTATGCCAAGGTAATCACAATGGCGAACAAGGGGAGCTGCCGCCACTGCAGTGTTTGATCAAAATGCTAGAATTTGTTCTATCTCTTACAGTGCCATCATGAAACATGCCTTGATAATGACAATTGCGAAAGAGAGGAGCTGCCGCCACTGCTGTGAATTGATCAAAATGGTAGAATTTGTTCAACCTCATACAGTGTTATTATGAAATATGCCAAGGTAATCACCATGGCGAAAGAGAGCAGACTGCAGTGATGTGATCAAAATGCTAGAATTTGTTCAACCTCTTACAGTGTCATCATGATTTATGCCAAGGTAATCACAATGGCGAATGAGGGGAGCTGCCACCACTGCAGTGTTTGATCAAAATGCTAGAATTTGTTCTACCTCTTACAGTGCCATCATGAAACATGCCTTGATAATGACAATTGCGAAAGAGAGGAGCTGCCGCCACTGCTGTGAATTGATCAAAATGGTAGAATTTGTTCAACCTCTTACAGTGTCATCATGAAACATGACAAGGTAATCACAACAGCGAAAGAGAGGAGCTGCCACCACTGCAGTGATGTGATCAAAATGCTAGAATTTGTTCAACCTCTTGCAGTGTCATCATGAATTATGCCAAGGTAATCACAATGGCGAACAATGGGAGCTGCCGCCACTGCAGTGTTTGATCAAAATGCTAGAATTTGTTCTACCTCTTACAGTGCCATCATGAAACATGCCTTGATAATGACAATTGCGAAAGAGAGGAGCTGCCGCCACTGCTGTGAATTGATCAAAATGGTAGAATTTGTTCAACCTCTTACAGTGTCATCATGAAACATGACAAGGTAATCACAACAGCGAAAGAGAGGAGCTGCTACCACTGCAGTGATGTGATCAAAATGGTAGAATTTGTTCAACCTCTTACAGTGTCATCATAAATTATGCCAAGGTAATCACAATGGCGAAAGAGAGGAGCTGCCACCACTGCAGTGTTTGATCAAAATGCTAAAATTTGTTCTACCTCTTACAGTGTCATCATGAAGTATGCCAAGGTAATCACAATGGCCAAAGAGAGGAGCTGCCACCACTGCAGTGTTTGATCAAAATGCTAAAATTTGTTCTACCTCTTACAGTGTCATCATGAAATATGCCAAGGTAATCACAATGGCGAAAGAGAGGAGCTGCCACCACTGCAGTGTTTGATCAAAATGCTAAAATTTGTTCTACCTCTTACAGTGTCATCATGAAATATGCCAAGGTAATCACAATGGCGAAAGAGAGGAGCTGCCACCACTGCAGTGTTTGATCAAAATGCTGGAATTTGTTCTACCTCTTACAGTGTCATCATGAAATATGCCAAGGTAATCACAATGGCCAAAGAGAGGAGCTGCCACCACTGCAGTGTTTGATCAAAATGCTAAAATTTGTTCTACCTCTTACAGTGTCATCATGAAATATGCCAAGGTAATCACAATGGCGAAAGAGAGGAGCTGCCGCCACTGCAGTGATGTGATCAAAATGCTAGAATTTGTCCAACCTCTTACAGTGTCATCATGAAATATGCCAAGGTAATCACAATGGCGAAAGAGAGGAGCTGCCACCACTGCAGTGTTTGATCAAAATGCTGGAATTTGTTCTACCTCTTACAGTGTCATCATGAAATATGCCAAGGTAATCACAATGGCCAAAGAGAGGAGCTGCCACCACTGCAGTGTTTGATCAAAATGCTAAAATTTGTTCTACCTCTTACAGTGTCATCATGAAATATGCCAAGGTAATCACAATGGCCAAAGAGAGGAGCTGCCACCACTGCAGTGTTTGATCAAAATGCTAAAATTTGTTCTACCTCTTACAGTGTCATCATGAAATATGCCAAGGTAATCACAATGGCGAAAGAGAGGAGCTGCCACCACTGCAGTGTTTGATCAAAATGCTGGAATTTGTTCTACCTCTTACAGTGTCATCATGAAATATGCCAAGGTAATCACAATGGCCAAAGAGAGGAGCTGCCACCACTGCAGTGTTTGATCAAAATGCTAAAATTTGTTCTACCTCTTACAGTGTCATCATGAAATATGCCAAGGTAATCACAATGGCCAAAGAGAGGAGGTGCCACCACTGCAGTGTTTGATCAAAATGCTAAAATTTGTTCTACCTCTTACAGTGTCATCATGAAATATGCCAAGGTAATCACAATGGCGAAAGAGAGGAGCTGCCACCACTGCAGTGTTTGATCAAAATGCTAAAATTTGTTCTACCTCTTACAGTGTCATCATGAAATATGCCAAGGTAATCACAATGGCGAAAGAGAGGAGCTGCCACCACTGCAGTGTTTGATCAAAATGCTAAAATTTGTTCTACCTCTTACAGTGTCATCATGAAATATGCCAAGGTAATCACAATGGCCAAAGAGAGGAGGTGCCACCACTGCAGTGTTTGATCAAAATGCTAAAATTTGTTCTACCTCTTACAGTGTCATCATGAAATATGCCAAGGTAATCACAATGGCCAAAGAGAGGAGGTGCCGCCACTGCAGTGATGTGATCAAAATGCTAGAATTTGTTCAACCTCTTACAGTGTCATCATGAATTATGCCAAGGTAATCACAATGGCGAAAGAGAGGAGCTGCCGTGACTGCAGTGTTTGATCAAAATGCCAGAATTTGTTCTACCTCTTACAGTGTCATCATGAAACATGACAAGGTAATCACAATGGCGAAAGAGAGGAGCTGCCACCACTGCAGTGTTTGATCAAAATGCTAAAATTTGTTCTACCTCTTACAGTGTCATCATGAAATATGCCAAGGTAATCACAATGGCGAAAGAGAGGAGCTGCCACCACTGCAGTGTTTGATCAAAATGCTAAAATTTGTTCTACCTCTTACAGTGTCATCATGAAATATGCCAAGGTAATCACAATGGCCAAAGAGAGGAGGTGCCGCCACTGCAGTGATGTGATCAAAATGCTAGAATTTGTTCAACCTCTTACAGTGTCATCATGAATTATGCCAAGGTAATCACAATGGCGAAAGAGAGGAGCTGCCACCACTGCAGTGTTTGATCAAAATGCTGGAATTTGTTCAACCTCTTACAGTGTCATCATAAATTATGCCAAGGTAATCACAATGGCGAAAGAGAGGAGCTGCCACCACTGCAGTGTTTGATCAAAATGCTGGAATTTGTTCTACCTCTTACAGTGTCATCATGAAATATGCCAAGGTAATCACAATGGCCAAAGAGAGGAGGTGCCGCCACTGCAGTGATGTGATCAAAATGCTAGAATTTGTTCAACCTCTTACAGTGTCATCATGAATTATGCCAAGGTAATCACAATGGCGAAAGAGAGGAGCTGCCACCACTGCAGTGTTTGATCAAAATGCTGGAATTTGTTCAACCTCTTACAGTGTCATCATAAATTATGCCAAGGTAATCACAATGGCGAAAGAGAGGAGCTGCCACCACTGCAGTGTTTGATCAAAATGCTGGAATTTGTTCTACCTCTTACAGTGTCATCATGAAATATGCCAAGGTAATCACAATGGCGAAAGAGAGGAGCTGCCACCACTGCAGTGTTTGATCAAAATGCTAGAATTTGTTGTACCTCTTACAGTGTCTTCATGAAATATGTGAAGGAAATCACAATGGCGAAAGAGAGGAGCTGCTGCCACTGCAGTGTTTGATCAAAATGCCAGAATTTGTTCTACCTCTTACAGTGTCATCATGAAACATGACAAGGTAATCACAAAAGAGAGGAGCTGCCACCACTGCAGTGTTTGATCAAAATGCTAGAATTTGTTCAACCTCTTACAGTGCCATCATGAAATATGCCAAGGTAATCACAATGGCGAAAGAGAGGAGCTGCCGCCACTGCAGTGATGTGATCAAAATGCTAGAATTTGTTCTACCTCTTACAGTGCCATCATGAAAAATGCCAAGGAAATCACTGTTGGCGAAAGAGAGCAGCCTTTGAGAGGCCAAAATACCCCCCTCCCCCCCCCAAACCGCACACTTTGGGGCGCTCATTTTGTTTGGCCAACTCATGCCTAACTTTTGTTAAAACATTAGCTTGGCAGGGCCTTTGCACAAAAAGTTATAAAGATTTTTCGAAAAAAAACGGAGTGGCATTCTGTGGAAATTTCGCAGTTTTCGGCGAATATCTCGGTAACCAGCTACGATCTGGAAACGTGAGTACCAGAAAATGAAAGTTCATTGGACCTGCTACAAAACCATATGCGAGTCTGGATCCTAGCTTAAGAAACGAATGAAGGGTGATCGTTTGAATGGAGGGTGTCAGAGCTATTAAAACGAGCCCGAAAATTGCTGCCGACCCAAATTTGAGGGGGGTTTAGCTCCGGTTCTAGGGGGTTGCTGGTGGCCGGGCATGCACCGTTGGTCTTCGGCTGTGCTCTATTTTAATAGATATAAATATCAGCCAGATCCGTGAGATGGCCCTGCTTGCCCCCTCTCTTCGGCACCAAAGCTGACTTTCTCGCAAAATGCATCTTATATGATTTTTAGTCCTCTAACCCTACTCCCTGGACCCTGTCCCAAACTTTTTTGTCATTAGAAAGCGTTCGTTTACTTTTGGCTTAACTTCACACTGCTCCTTAAAATCAATGTAGTTTATGTACAGTATATTCAGGTCTACATACTGTACATTAGCAGGCCTTATAACTACAGTACGGTACAATGGAAGCATTTCTCTCAGCCAAAAATTATTTATTGAAACGAGTTTCACTCAGGTAAAACCAAAAATAATTTCAAAAAATTCCTTGATGAATTTTCTAGCCTCTGACCTTGGAAATGAGAAATTCCATGTCCATGTACATAAATTTGAAATTCAGTGACTCTGTGAAAAATTTTCAGCAAACACTGAATAAATATCGGTATACCGGTGTTTTTGCGAATACCTACCCGTACCGAACCGATTCCTGAAAATCCCATACCCAAACAACAGTAATCGCACCTTACGTATAGACACTAAAAAACGCTCAAAAATCGCAAAAGATTGGTAATAATATCGCCTGTCATTGTAGCTGTGTTTGAACCCGAATTAGCGATTTTGACAATTTTCAGCCCAAAATTACGATTGTTTGCGATTTTTGAGCGTTTTTCAATATCCCTAAAGTGTCTCTAGCGTCTCCCCCCTACCTAATGGCTCCCTAAAGTGTTCCTAAAATGTCTCTCAGGTGTTCGGATGGGTGTTTGCAGGACACTCCATTGAAACGCTCTAATATAATAAAAGCGCGGGGTGTCCGGCCTGAGCTGTCCGAAAGGACAGTGGAACTTAAACAAACAAACAAACAAAAACCAGCTTACGTAAGTTAATGACTACAATGTGCATTACTTAATCGTACTTCATGAAAGATTTTGCCCATTTATTTCATACTATCAATCATTCATTAAATCACAGCCAAATCGGCGACAGCAACAAGACTCCAAAGTTCGGAGTTGAAAAGCAAACAGAGCACAAAACACTCTCGCAAAAATCGGCGCAAGGCGAAGTTTGTAAGGAATAAATTGAGTGGTTGACAGAGATTTAGAAATTGCCAGTGCCACAGAAAAACAAATCCTCCTTGTGCAACTGCAAGATTTACATGGTACTTGCAAATTGGAAATCAAATCTCTTCAAAATGTCTTTGCAACTCAACGCACATGTCTGATATCTTTTTGTGCGTTCTGAACGAACGTGGGGCGTATTCGGCTTTCTTTCGCACTACAAAGTTTTGGCCGTTTACCTTGGGGAACTTGCATCTTTGACTGAAAATTCAATCAAATTACAGCACAATGTAATGCACGGCACGCAGCAAAAATTAGCTAAAATAATAGATTTAGACCGGCTTTGAAGACGAAACACAGATTTCCTCAAAAAATATCCTAACATTTCTTTTCGCTGCTATTTCCGCAAATTTTGAGCAAATTGACTGAAATTTGAAACGTAGGCGCCAAAATAGGCGAGATTTTGTGTGTTAAAATTAGGTGTACGAGGCTAAACCCAATCATGAGAGAAATTCACGAATACCAGTCCTGAGAAATTCATTTGAATGCCTAATAGAAATAGCGCTAAAATGGAAACTTTTCTTTTTGCTGTCATTTCCGCACATGTTCGTCAAATGACCTGAAATTCGCAGAAACTCTTCGGGAATGTGGGTGGGACATTTTGTGTTAAAATTTCATGCATTCAGATTGACACATTCTTGAGAAAATGAGGAACTCCTGAACTTCTGCTTCTTTGAATAAGCAGAACAAAAAAATAGATCATTAGCATAATCCTTATTTTCTCGGTTCAATGCATGAAATTTTAAGAGCCGGTTTTTCTAAGGGTCGACTCTTCCCTGACAAATCTCAACTTTATGTCTCCGATTTGGCTAAAATTGTATTTTGGTATAATTTAACCTAAAAAGATGTTTTATCACCTTCCCAGTCGTTTTTGTGAGACTCAATTTTTCGACCGAACCTCAGATCTCGGCTTATAACTCTGGAACCAGTGAACGTATAAACTTGCGGATTGCATATTTATAATCGCATGAGCGTTCTCTTTCAAACGATATCCTACATGACCAAAATTTTTTTCGAACCCCTTCTGGGCCAAATTTGACCCCCCAAAGGTATTGACCCCCGCTATTTTATTTCATAAAAATGTAGCGCTATCTATTCACTTTTGATAGCACAAAAAAAATCCAGAAAAAATATACATCTAATTGAGCTTTTGGGCCTTGAAAGTTGTCAGGTCGAAAATTTGCCCAATAAAAGATTGCCTTGTAAAGAGCATATCTTTGTCAATTTTGAACCGAGTTCAGTGATTTTTTGCACACATATTGCACTGTGTCCCTGACACATACTGCACAAATCTGACCTTGCTGGCTCTTGCTTGGCGCCAGTTCTACGCTTCTTGGTCACATTTCAAGATACATTAGTTTACAAAGCAAAGTTTACAAAAAACCACAGAGGCTGTCCACAGAGGTTCTTCAGTAGGCAACTGTGACAGCTTATGGATAATTTAGTCTTGGCATTAATTGGACTGCGAGCTTGCTCAATTGTTTCTCCAAAGTATGCTACATGGCTGTCTGAAGTTCATCAAAAGCATACATGTAACAGGGGGTCTGGGGGGTCTGCCCCCACCCGACTTAGGCCAGCCCCCCAGGTGGCCCCCTCCGAGACGATTTTTCCGACCCCCCGCCCTCCGATTTTTCTGGCAAGTAATTTTTTGAGCAAATTTTTGCTATTTTTGCAATTTCAGACACAAAAATTGCCAAAATCGCCTGTAAAACAACAGTTTTTAGCTGTATTTCAGCCCAAATTAGCGATTTTTAGCCGAAGAATCGCGATTTTTTCGATTTTTGAGCGTTTTGTAGTGCCCAACCCCCTCCTAAAATTTTGGCTCAGACCCCCCCCGGCCGGCGCCAGACCCCCCAACCCCCCTTTCGGCGGATGACCTGTTACATGTATGATCAAAACTGTATGTATTGATTGACACTCCTGGTCACTGGCCTGGGTATGAACAATAAACTTATGTATAGTTGAATATGTAACTGCTGTACTGAGATCGATTGAAAGTGTTTTTGGCCACAAAAGTACAAGAGTAAGGCCGGTTTGCATAAGTGATTTACCTCGCATATGTAACCCTATTGGGTTATCACTGGCTTGCTCTGGTGTACATTTGCATTGTATAAAGTTGTTATTGTTGTTGTTCTTCAATGCTAGCACCAGCCGAACCAAGCTAATAGACAAGCTACAGGTGCACCAATAATTGACAAACATGGACTAGTAGTCTTGCTTACTGAACATTTTTGGTCTTCAAACAGAGGATAACTGTTGCAGATTTCATAAGTAATAAATAACTAGTTTAGATAACTCCACTGTCAATGGCATAGTATGTGCATATTGTACCTAAAGCCAGGTAATAAATACACAACCAAGTCTTAACTTAGGTTACTCACTTCAAGAGCACTGTGATAGTAAGCATCAGTGGATGATGCTGTGCACTCAACTGCTGCACCTAAAATTTCATTCTAATAGACAAACACAGAAAATACTACAACTGTTACTTCCATCGCAGTCTGGTTCACGACACGCCAAGCATGAGGAACATGGAGAAAGAACTGTTTTGCGAATTCAAAGTTACCAACCCTTGGCTGCCCATAGGTGTAGAGTGAAATTCTTTGTTGCAATACAGGTATAATAAATGCAAAGTCAGATTATGCAATAAGTGCTAGAGCACCTCCAAATGAGTGACCAGTGAAAGTTAAACTATATACTGGGAATTCAATTGATGTGTGGTATAACTGCTTTTTCAGAGGTGGCCATACAGTGTTCAGAGCATCAACAAACAGTTTGTTAACCTTGCCACCAATTCCACGGAATTCCATGCTATGTTGAAAGGGACTGGTTGAGTTTCCAGCATGAAATGCTGCTATAATGCTGCCTTGAACATGATCACTAGCAACAAAGTCAGTGCATGGCTTTCCAGACAACTTGCATGCTTGCTGCATCACTTTAGCTAATTGAATCTGACTATTACTTGTTTCTAAACACTCTCATGGGTTCATGCTGTATGCAGCAGCAACAAACTTTAGCGTGGCTATTGCTCCTCTTTCTAAATACGAACTCATGTAGGTTAATTTTCTTAAGCAAAACTAAGCAACAAACTGCAACTGTTCTTACCATTGTATTTATAACTTAAGCTTATACCAGGACAGTCATATATGCTGTCAGCGAAACAGCAAAACCACAAATATGCTGTCTGTAGATGTCATACTGAGCCTTGACACAGGCCAGATAGATGTTGAAACAGAAGTGGAGGTCTTTATAGAGACCTGCGCGGGCCGGGCCGGGCCGCCCGGCGGGGATTTTTAGCCGGGCCGGGCCGGGCCGGGCCGCAAAAATTGTGTTTTCAAGCCGGGCCGGGCCGGTGTTTACTTGATTAAAGAAATTTGACCATTCTCATCAATGTACATACATACAATCAGCGCCCAGGTGTTTTACTGAAGAAAGGCGCCATGGATGCTTCATTACGATTTCATTACACTTATCTGTTTGCGCTAGGGCGTCATTTTGTTTCTTTCAGTAAAGAGCTAAGTACGGCTACAGAAAGGATACTTTCACGATAAACAATTTGACTTTGACGACCAATTTAAGTGTGACTGGTCCTGTTTAAAATAAGTCTAAGCCTAAGCATGAATTTAAGTCTTAACAATATGCGTTTGAGCCTGGTGGCGCGCCACTTGCTTGGTGTTCCCGCTTCAAGTGCACCGTCCGAGCGCAATTTCAGTGCCGCCGACTACACCCTTCAAGAGAGACGTTGCCGTCTGAAGCCAGACTCCGTTGACGGCATTCTGTTGCTTCGAGACAATATGTGATTGTGTCAACATGCACTGGCACTTCTTGCATTTCTCTCTGTTGTTAGTTACAGGCTGTTGTCAGTTATCGCCGGTGGTTCAAGAAATATTTTATCAGATTCTCCATATAGTTTTGCACAGAACAAACCTTCACCAACTTATACTCTAAAATATAAGGGCTAAAACGGCATTTCTGATTTTCAACTCACTTCCGAACAGTGACATAGATTTTCGTAAACATTAAACAAACGTTTTCGTTATTTAGCCTCTTCAACTGTTTTTCCCTACCATAAAACTTTCGTTTTTACTTTGCAATTGCTAAAAACAGCGATATTCAGCGTTTTTGAGCCATTCTAAATTTGCCGGGCCGGGCCGGGCTACCCGGCACGAAATGTCAGCCGGGCCGGGCCGGGCCGGGCTGGAACTTTGAAAATCCGGGCCGGGCTGGGCCGCCAAAAAGGCGGCCCGCGCAGGTCTCTAGGTCTTTACTACTAAATCTCGCACATAACACAACGCACACACACATGCAACCACATACAAACTGAATATCCAAAACACTCTGGGAATCACACATTCTTTCAATGTCTAGTTGTAGGTACTGAAGGAGTTTATTGTAACTATGTTTTGTTGGTTGTCTGTGGGCTTTGTAGTAGTTGCCGATCTTAGAACAACTTTTACCTCCAACCAACAATTAATTAATTAGACAGAAGAATAATATTCACGACCGCTTGCCAGGTAGTCAGATGGAGAGAATGAGCGAGAACAATAGTGAGCAGCAAAACTCGATCACGCGGCGCCCTAGACACTACGATTACAGTGTATGGCGCGTACACGATACGGTATACTAAACAGCAACTGGTGTGAACGTAACACTGACTGACGCAGCTACAGTTACACACACGACGCCATACATATCAACCACCTTCTTCCTTCTTGAAGCGAAACCGTCAGTCAGTAGTAATGCCAGTCTCCAAGATGGTCTGGCGGTTGACAATTCTGCTGCGGGTGGTGTCGTCCTTGTGGTCGCGGCTCAGCTGGTTCTGGCGCAGTGGCCTCAGCTTTGTAGACAGATGGTCCCGGCCGGTCAACAATGCGTTGCATGTTGCGCCCATTCCACTTCTGCTTGTCAGACAGCAGGTAGTTGAATTTGCCAAGCACCTTCACAACAGTCAGCACTTTGTTGCTCCAGGGGCTGAGTCCTTTAGGCATGTGAGGTCGTCTGGTGCGCACCTTCTGCCCAACAGTGAACAGTTGCCCTGAGCTAGCAGTATTGCGGCTTGGTTGCTGTTGTTTTCGCCGCGACTGCATGTCTTCCCCTCCTTCCTCTTTTTGAGCCGTTTTGCGGGGCTGTCTGTAGACTTCCCAGCCCAATCGAGGTCTGCGTCCAAAAAACTTCTGTGCAGGGCTAAGCTCCTGGCCCTCTCGAGGTGTAGCGCAAAAGTGAGCGAGAGATCGCTGAAGGCCTTCTTCCCACGGTAGACTCAAGCTGAACGACTGTATGTGGTGCTTGATGAAACGATTGAAGACCTCCATGAACGCGTTTTGTTGAGGAGGGTAGACAGGTGTTGTCTCATGGATGATGTCCCGTTCTGTCAGGAAGTTTCAAAACTCGTCACTGACAAACTGTGGTCCATTATCAGAGATTATTTTGGCTGGGTTGCCAAAACGAGCGAAAATCTCCCTCAGCCAGCGAATGATCCTGCCAGAAGTAGTGTCCTTCGTGCACAAGATCTCTGGGAACTTCGAGTAGTTGTCCATAAGCACAACGATATTCTTTTGGTGAGCAGGGGCGTTGTCAAATGGCCCTGTGATGTCGATGGAGAGTAGGGCCCGACCGGATATCTGGACTCGGATCTGGATCTGGCTGGATATGGCCATATCCGGATCCGGTACCGGATCTGGATATTACCTGCCGGATATGCCGGATATCAGTCACAGATGAGAAAACGTGATTTTTTACATATTTTGAACATAAATATTGCATTCGACCGAATGGTTGTTAGAAATTTCTTGAGGCGATTGTAATCTATGACCCCAGTAGTTTGTATAACCCTGATTTTTGTGCAAAGGATAACACCCTCATTTTTGACAATGCTAATTTTTCACCTTGACAGAAAGTAAAAATCCGCCAGATTTTAACCGGTTTTGTGAGAAAGCTAAGCTCTTCAGGTTCTTAAGTCCATATAAAGATTGGTTAACTTGCAAAATTTGGCAAAGATCTGATGAAGGATTCTTGAAATATTTACGTTAAAAATTGGCATCTGAAAATTCGGGTCAGTTCATTTCGGAAGGAGATAACTCCAAGCTACAGAAGGCGAGCAGGCTAGGACTTGGCCAAAACAAACTCAACAAAAATAATAATACTAATGTGATACAATGATACTGGATTTCTATGTTTAGGATAGTCGCCTTGTTTTTGCTAATTTTTCATTTAATTAAAAACAAAAAATCAAAAAAACGAACTATTATTGAGGCAAGTTTATACTGTAAATCTGTACTTTACAGAGATCAAAGCGTCTCTTTTCAGTTGCAGAATGGAGATGAATGGCTTGAGACTCTAAACTCAACTCGCAAAGAATGGAAATCTCAACTGAGATTTTTCAAATTCATAATTTTTTAGTTTGTAAAACTAGGACAGGTCTACCAAAAGGTCGGCTAAGCTTACCACATTAGAGAGAACAAATTTGAACATGCAAACAATAATTTAGCCAAAAGTCTGTGATATCAACCATTTTTATCTAAAAATTACGAAATGAGATGAACTTTCATGCCAAACTGTGTTTCCCCTTCTGTTTTCTTCAGATGAGGTCTGTATCTGTAAAATCGGTATGCCTAATAAATGCTAAAGATTGCATAGACATTCCGACCAAACTCGAAAATGCTTGGAAAGCGTCCAGTTATCAATTTCTAGCCATGGTGATAAAATATGCAAATATGCAAAAAATATGTATTGTACATATCTCATTTTTGCATGCATATGACATGCAATATCACATGCATCGCAAAACCCCATATTATCCAACCATAGTTTGAACTACAATTATTAGATGTTGTTTTGAATCAACTGTTAGAGAACAAAGAAATGTATATATGTGGTTTATTGCATTCTAAAAAATTTTTAAGTTCATCAATGATATCCAGCATATCCGGATCCGGATCTGGATCCGGTAGAAATTTCTTGAGGCGATTGTAATCTATGACCCCAGTAGTTTGTATAACCCTGATTTTTGTGCAAAGGATAACACCCTCATTTTTGACAATGCTAATTTTTCACCTTGACAGAAAGTAAAAATCCGCCAGATTTTAACCGGTTTTGTGAGAAAGCTAAGCTCTTCAGGTTCTTAAGTCCATATAAAGATTGGTTAACTTGCAAAATTTGGCAAAGATCTGATGAAGGATTCTTGAAATATTTACGTTAAAAATTGGCATCTGAAAATTCGGGTCAGTTCATTTCGGAAGGAGATAACTCCAAGCTACAGAAGGCGAGCAGGCTAGGACTTGGCCAAAACAAACTCAACAAAAATAATAATACTAATGTGATACAATGATACTGGATTTCTATGTTTAGGATAGTCGCCTTGTTTTTGCTAATTTTTCATTTAATTAAAAACAAAAAATCAAAAAAACGAACTATTATTGAGGCAAGTTTATACTGTAAATCTGTACTTTACAGAGATCAAAGCGTCTCTTTTCAGTTGCAGAATGGAGATGAATGGCTTGAGACTCTAAACTCAACTCGCAAAGAATGGAAATCTCAACTGAGATTTTTCAAATTCATAATTTTTTAGTTTGTAAAACTAGGGCAGGTCTACCAAAAGGTCGGCTAAGCTTACCACATTAGAGAGAACAAATTTGAACATGCAAACAATAATTTAGCCAAAAGTCTGTGATATCAACCATTTTTATCTAAAAATTACGAAATGAGATGAACTTTCATGCCAAACTGTGTTTCCCCTTCTGTTTTCTTCAGATGAGGTCTGTATCTGTAAAATCGGTATGCCTAATAAATGCTAAAGATTGCATAGACATTCCGACCAAACTCGAAAATGCTTGGAAAGCGTCCAGTTATCAATTTCTAGCCATGGTGATAAAATATGCAAATATGCAAAAAATATGTATTGTACATATCTCATTTTTGCATGCATATGACATGCAATATCACATGCATCGCAAAACCCCATATTATCCAACCATAGTTTGAACTACAATTATTAGATGTTGTTTTGAATCAACTGTTAGAGAACAAAGAAATGTATATATGTGGTTTATTGCATTCTAAAAAATTTTTAAGTTCATCAATGATATCCAGCATATCCGGATCCGGATCTGGATCCGGTAGAAATTTCTTGAGGCGATTGTAATCTATGACCCCAGTAGTTTGTATAACCCTGATTTTTGTGCAAAGGATAACACCCTCATTTTTGACAATGCTAATTTTTCACCTTGACAGAAAGTAAAAATCCGCCAGATTTTAACCGGTTTTGTGAGAAAGCTAAGCTCTTCAGGTTCTTAAGTCCATATAAAGATTGGTTAACTTGCAAAATTTGGCAAAGATCTGATGAAGGATTCTTGAAATATTTACGTTAAAAATTGGCATCTGAAAATTCGGGTCAGTTCATTTCGGAAGGAGATAACTCCAAGCTACAGAAGGCGAGCAGGCTAGGACTTGGCCAAAACAAACTCAACAAAAATAATAATACTAATGTGATACAATGATACTGGATTTCTATGTTTAGGATAGTCGCCTTGTTTTTGCTAATTTTTCATTTAATTAAAAACAAAAAAAAAAAAAAAACGAACTATTATTGAGGCAAGTTTATACTGTAAATCTGTACTTTACAGAGATCAAAGCGTCTCTTTTCAGTTGCAGAATGGAGATGAATGGCTTGAGACTCTAAACTCAACTCGCAAAGAATGGAAATCTCAACTGAGATTTTCAAATTCATAATTTTTTAGTTTGTAAAACTAGGACAGGTCTACCAAAAGGTCGGCTAAGCTTACCACATTAGAGAGAACAAATTTGAACATGCAAACAATTATTTAGCCAAAAGTCTGTGATATCAACCATTTTTATCTAAAAATTACGAAATGAGATGAACTTTCATGCCAAACTGTGTTTCCCCTTCTGTTTTCTTCAGATGAGGTCTGTATCTGTAAAATCGGTATGCCTAATAAATGCTAAAGATTGCATAGACATTCCGACCAAACTCGAAAATGCTTGGAAAGCGTCCAGTTATCAATTTCTAGCCATGGTGATAAAATATGCAAATATGCAAAAAATATGTATTGTACATATCTCATTTTTGCATGCATATGACATGCAATATCACATGCATCGCAAAACCCCATATTATCCAACCATAGTTTGAACTACAATTATTAGATGTTGTTTTGAATCAACTGTTAGAGAACAAAGAAATGTATATATGTGGTTTATTGCATTCTAAAAAATTTTTAAGTTCATCAATGATATCCAGCATATCCGGATCCGGATCTGGATCCGGTAGAAATTTCTTGAGGCGATTGTAATCTATGACCCCAGTAGTTTGTATAACCCTGATTTTTGTGCAAAGGATAACACCCTCATTTTTGACAATGCTAATTTTTCACCTTGACAGAAAGTAAAAATCCGCCAGATTTTAACCGGTTTTGTGAGAAAGCTAAGCTCTTCAGGTTCTTAAGTCCATATAAAGATTGGTTAACTTGCAAAATTTGGCAAAGATCTGATGAAGGATTCTTGAAATATTTACGTTAAAAATTGGCATCTGAAAATTCGGGTCAGTTCATTTCGGAAGGAGATAACTCCAAGCTACAGAAGGCGAGCAGGCTAGGACTTGGCCAAAACAAACTCAACAAAAATAATAATACTAATGTGATACAATGATACTGGATTTCTATGTTTAGGATAGTCGCCTTGTTTTTGCTAATTTTTCATTTAATTAAAAACAAAAAATCAAAAAAACGAACTATTATTGAGGCAAGTTTATACTGTAAATCTGTACTTTACAGAGATCAAAGCGTCTCTTTTCAGTTGCAGAATGGAGATGAATGGCTTGAGACTCTAAACTCAACTCGCAAAGAATGGAGATCTCAACTGAGATTTTTCAAATTCATAATTTTTTAGTTTGTAAAACTAGGACAGGTCTACCAAAAGGTCGGCTAAGCTTACCACATTAGAGAGAACAAATTTGAACATGCAAACAATTATTTAGCCAAAAGTCTGTGATATCAACCATTTTTATCTAAAAATTACGAAATGAGATGAACTTTCATGCCAAACTGTGTTTCCCCTTCTGTTTTCTTCAGATGAGGTCTGTATCTGTAAAATCGGTATGCCTAATAAATGCTAAAGATTGCATAGACATTCCGACCAAACTCGAAAATGCTTGGAAAGCGTCCAGTTATCAATTTCTAGCCATGGTGATAAAATATGCAAATATGCAAAAAATATGTATTGTACATATCTCATTTTTGCATGCATATGACATGCAATATCACATGCATCGCAAAACCCCATATTATCCAACCATAGTTTGAACTACAATTATTAGATGTTGTTTTGAATCAACTGTTAGAGAACAAAGAAATGTATATACATGGTTTATTGCATTCTAAAAAATTTTTAAGTTCATCAATGATATCCAGCATATCCGGATCCGGATCTGGATCTGGTAGAAATTTGTATCCAGTTGGGCCCAAGGAGAGTTCCTCCCATGGCTCCCTTGGCGTGTACAGATGCTGGCCCTGCAGGTGCAGCTTGGGTGCTGACTTGGCTGAGTTGAGACAGCTTCCACAGTCTTTGACGAAACGCTCAGCCTCTGTAGCCATGCCAGGCCACCAGTAGGTCTCTCTGAGCTTCCTCTTAAAAGCAACGATGCCTGGATGTCCCTCATGAGCCATGGACAGCAGATCTGTTCGCAGTGAAGTTGGAACCAGAACCTGAGCTTTGCCTCGCACGACACATCCATGCTCCAGGGAGAAGTTGTCACATAGAGTGTTGAACGGTGTTGACTGGAGCTGAGGCGGCAGTCTAGGCTTAGCTGGCCAGCCAGTAGTGCAGAAACGCTTCACAAGTTGCAGTTGGGGGTCCTGGTCAGTAGCTTTCGCTATTTTCTCGATGGAAAAGCCCTTCTGAGTAGTACTGCGAATTCTAGGCACATCTGGCACCTTCTGCAGCCTTGACAACGCATCTGCCATGTAGTTTTTCCGTCCAGCCATGAATTCAACTGTGTAGTCAAAAACGTTGAGGCGATGGACCCAACGTTCAAACTTCTGAGATTGCCATTGGTTGGCCTGTCGATGCAGCAAAGCTTGCAGAGCCTGGTGGTCCATGCATAGTGTGAAGCGATTGCCAAGTAGGTACTTCTCCCAGTGTTCACAGAAGAACATGGCAGTGAACACTTCCCTCTCTGTGGTGTCCCAACGCCGTTTGGTGGGGTCCAGCGTGTGGTGTCCAAATGCCACTGGGTACTCCTGCCCACAGTGCACTTGAGACAGCATTCCACCGATACCATAAGCAGAGGCGTCTGTTGTCACAATGGTGGGTTTCTCTGGATCGAACATTTTCAGTTTGAGCCCTCTTTTGTCACAGATCAGAGATTTGAGTTGATCGAATGCAGCTTGCTCAGGCTGCTCCCACTTAAATTTCGTGTCTGCTCGGGTGAGCACACGAAGTGGTTCTGAGGCGTCAGTCAGGCTAGGAACGAACTTGCTCAGGTAGTTGATCGCACCCAAAATACTTTGCACATCAGATTTGTTCTGGGGCCATTCCATGTTTTGAATCGAGTCCAACTTGTGTGGGTCTGGTCTGACACATCCATTGGCGATTACATGGCCCAGAAACAAGATGCTCGGTGAGGCAACTGTGCACTTGCTGAGGTTCAGTTGGAGATTCTTGGCAGCCAACTTCTGCAACACAAGCTGTAAAGTGTGGTCATGTTCCTCCCGATTCCTTCCATAGACAATGATGTCATCAATGTAGGGTTGGCATCCAGGTATCCCAGCAAGCATTTCGTGAACCAGCTTCTGGAAAACCGCTGCAGAATCCTTGAGTCCCATGGGCAGCTTTCGATAAGCGTAGTAGCCCCAGGGTGTTGTTGTAGTTGTTAGCAATTGAGACTCTTCCTCAAGCTCGATGTTGAAGTAGGCCTTCTGCAGGTCGATTTTGCTGAACACTGTAGCAGCAGCGAGGTGTGTGTACAGCAAGTCCTGGATGTTGGGTAGTGGAAACAGCACTGGATCCACGTTTTTGTTGAGTGGAGACAGGTCAGAAGTGATGCGCACAGCATTAGGATCATCTGCTTTTGCCACCACGACCATTCCATACACATAGTCAGAGTGCGCGACCTTCTCCCAGATGCCTTGCTCCTCCATTTCCTTCCGATCCGATCCGATCTGGCGGGGGGGTCGTACAATGTATGGCCCTACGATCAGACCTGCATGGTCCATTTCGTTACCCCTTATATCGTCATCTCGGACGTTTGCCCTTCTTTCACTGCCAAGCCACTCAAGCCATGCTGTTGGGCGCCAGGTACTAAGAGAGTGCCTGGCGTGGTGACGTCATGGTGCTGACAGCTCCCAGCGGCCGCCCGGCCAAGGAGGAGTAAACCAGTATAGGCCGTAATGCTGGTTTCTCAGATGGCTCCTGACGTCGTTGATCTTCCCTCCAACGCGGCATGCTTTTAGGAGCGGCTTTCGGTGCAATGGCAGATCCAGTTGGTTCCCATTTTTACCTACTCACTGTAACCAGTTTTCGGTGGCTAGGGTGGAGCGTTGTGCCGACAACCAACTCTTTGCAGCAAGAAACTTGCCACGCCGAGAGGATGAACCACTACAACCACTAGGGATGCAGCGGCCGCTGTGACTCAGAGGCAGCGAGCTACCCACTGAGCCACTGACGCGGCCTCCATTTCCTTGACTGCCTTCTCAGTGAGTTGTTCGAAGCGCACTGGAATGGAGCGAACTGGTTGAGTGGGTGGTACCCTGGCATCAGGTTTCAGTCTGATTGAATGCTTGAATCCTGGGAAAGTGCCAATATCCCTGCTTGTCAGCTTAGGAAAGCTGTGTAGTAGCGGCAGCAATCCTGCTTTCTCCCAGGTCTCAGTGTCCTTAGCTGACAGACTGGGTACCTGTGTAGCTGATCCCTCAGAGACGTCTGCTGGTGGCTTGTTCCTAGTTGGAGCACCGTTCTTGACATCCTCTGGTATGCTGGACTGGTTGACTGCGCGAACAGTGCTGCTCTTTGACTGGATAGTGATGTGCACTGGATCCAGAGCATGCATAGCATCCATGCCCAGTGTACTGTTGCAGGAATCGCCAAACACATGCACTGACACATTGGCAGTCCGTCCTTGGAATGACAGTTGAGCAGGAAATTGTCCCTCGATTGACACTTCAGACTGATCGAAATTGACGATTGGGTCGGCCTCCTGCAGTCTAGTCCCTCAGAAGTGCTTATGGAACTCATCGCGAGTGATTCCAGTGACATCCGATCCAGTATCGACCATCAATCGCAGTGGTTCCTCTGGAGCATCATCAGTAGACGCGATTTGAACCTCACAGTAAGGTGGATTGGTGTGCAGTGCATTGACACTTTTCCGGCCCTTTTTGTGATTGCTGCGCATCTGATGTGTGAGTTGACACTGTTGTTTGGGCTGAGGGCGCGAGGGAGAGCATGGCTTGCCCTACAGACTCGTTTAAAGTGACCCTCTTTGCTGCAGTTGCTGCAGGTTTGACCTCTGGCTCGACATCTGGAATCCCTGTTGTCAGTGTGAGATGGATCTCCACAATGCCGGCATCCTCTCTTACTAGTAGTCTGACTGTTGGCTGAAGCACTGGGGTGTGGCTGCTAAGGTTTCCGACCTTTTGCACTTGGTCCCTTGCCCCAGTTGCGCTTCTGGTGTGAGGCAGCACTGATCTGCGATGAGCCTGGTGCCATCTTTGCAGCATCCTTTCTTGCGCTCTCATCTGCCAATGTGAGTTGAGTGAATTTCTCCAAATTCACAGCATCCTGGGTGAGCAGTTTCTCCTGTGTGTCCCGACTGTGTAATCCACGCACCATCTGAATCGCTAGCAGGTAGTCGATTAGAGTTCGCTCCTCCATGCATCTAGTTCCCTCCTCAATGGGAAAGGTGCACTGCTGGATCAGGGTCCTGAGAACACGCAAGTAATCAGTGACTGACTCAGTAGATCCTTGTGAGTGCTGCATGAAGTCGAACAGTGCCCTCACTGGGTTGACTGGCCTGTAGAATGTCTCCCAGGTGGCTGTCAGAAATTCCTCAAAGCTGGCATGTGGATCGGCATTGAACACATGGTGACTGGCGAATTGAGGCAGCGCGGCTGTCCCCAAAAACGAAAGGAGAAAATCGTTCTTTTCCTTATCCATTAATTTCGCCATGTTGTCCCTGGTTGCATCCAGTCCAGTTAGGAATGCAGAGAGCAGTCACTCCCAGAGTGGCCATCATAGAGGGGGTTGATCATCAGTTGTTTGCCAGTAGGGCTGCAGTGCAGGGATGTGTAGTCGTTTGTTAGACATCGCGGTGGTTGGTGCACGATTTCCGGTAGTTTCCACATTGTTTCAATTTGGCGCCCGGCAGTGCAAAGCTGCAAAGTTGCGTAGCCGCGACAATGTGAAGAAGCATCATCACACTGCGAAGAAACGTCGTTGGTGTGACACTGCGAAGACTTTGACGCTGCAAAGGCTCCCCCGGTATGGACGTTATGGATCCTCCTCCGGTACAGATGTATGGTTCCTCCTCCGCTGTGAATTCTCCCCCGGTATGGACGCTACGGATCCTCCTTCAGTGTGAATGATGTGAATCCTCCTCTGGTGCGAACGCTGTGAATTCTTCCTCTGGTAGGGATGAGTAGACATGAGCAGACTTCTCCTCCTCCGGCAGGAACGAGTAGACACAAGTAGACTTCTCCTCCTCCAGCAGGAATGAGTAGGCATGAGTAGACGTCTCCTCTTCCAGCAGGAATGAAGTAGACGCGAGTAGGCATCTCCTCTTCTGGCAGGAACGAAGATGAGGAGGGGTACAAGTGATTAGATCACAAGTACTGAGACACTCCTCTCCAACCAAATCAGTGAGTAAAAACGCCGACCAACTGGTGTTTGCGCGTCCTTCCTCTTCTGAGTTGAGAGCAGCCGCCAACCAGGCATGCGTCTGAAAGTTGGTAGGTGAAGAAATACCGTCCTTCCTCGGAAATCGTCTTTTTCTTTCTTCCACGATTGCCAAATGCCACCGTTGGTCGCCAGTTGTTTTGTTGGTCATCTGTGGGCTTTGTAGTAGTTGCCGATCTTAGAACAACTTTTACCTCCAACCAACAATTAATTAATTACACAGAAGAATAAT
Source organism: Sabatieria punctata (assembly GCA_030248155.1). Lineage (NCBI taxonomy): Eukaryota > Metazoa > Nematoda > Chromadorea > Araeolaimida > Comesomatidae > Sabatieria > Sabatieria punctata. The sequence continues at coordinate 39,274 of JASANB010007128.1, forward strand.
ATACACAACCGCTCGTCAGGTAGTCAGACGGAGAGAATGAGCGAGAACAATAGTGAGCAGCAAAACTCGATCACTCGGCGCCCTAGACACTACGATTACAGTGTATGGCGTGTACACGATATGGTATACTAAACAGCAACTGGTGTGAACGTAACACTGACTGACGCAGCTACAGTTACACACATGATGCCATACACATCAAACTACACTAACAAACAATGACTATATAGACCAGACAGACGGGTTATATACACAATTCTTTCATCACTCCCCCTCGGAGGAAACAGGAACTTGGAGACGAGTTGGAACCACTGCAAACTCAACTGAACTGAACTGCATTGAACTTGGGAAGGGAAACGAGGCTGCATTTGGTGGGGTTGTATTCGCTCGGGCTCTGCTTGAAGGGAATTGAAGACGAAATAAGGAGAGATGCTTGGCGGTGATCCTGATCCTGCCCGCAGACGGAGAGATAGGGTGGAGTTGTGAAACGGAGACGTGGTTCAACAGGAATCAAGGAAGCTGCATGCGTTGGGGGCTGAGTGAGACGAACGAACAGAGAATCGATGAGGGTGCACATGATGGGGTTGAGACAAATGGAGACAAGAGAATCAGCTGTGTTCAAGTGAGGAGCATCGAAACTGGGCCACATCTGTGCCTGATGATCACTGAAGTACAAAGAGTTGACGGGAGTGGAGTGATGGGAATGAACTTGAGAGCTTGGGCACAGGAACTGATGAACTGCCGGTTGGGAGAGTGGGAAATGGAGACACGAGATGGGGTTGAGTAGGAAACGAGACACCAGACGGGGTAGAGTGGGAAACAGATACGCGAAATGAGAGACGAGTGTCATGGTCGGGGTTGAGGTTGTGATCGAGGTCAAGGTTGAGGTTGAGGTTGTGGTCGAGGGCGAGGTAGTAGTAGTGGTAGCGGGTGCACAGCAACAACAACACAACTATCGAATCCTGGGTCTGTGAGGCACCAAAATGAAGGAGTTTATTGTAACTACACTAACAAACAATGACTATATAGACCAGACAGACGGGTTATATACACAATTCTTTCAGTACATAGTAGGTGCCTAGTGAAAAGACGGCAAAAAAGACAGTAACGAAGTCGCAACTGTCGAATTACCAGGAAGATACTGCAGATTATCAGGAAATTCTATTTGCTTTGTAAACTAATGTATCTTGAAATGTGACCAAGAAGCATAGAACTGGCGCCAAGCAAGAGCCAGCAAGGTCAGATTTGTGCAGTATGTGTCAGGGACACAGTGCAATATGTAAGTAAAAAATCACTGAACTCGGTTCAAAATTGACAAAGATATGCTCTTTACAAGGCAATCTTTTATTGGGCAAATTTTCAACCTGACAACTTTCAAGGCCCAAAAACTCAATTAGATGTATTTTTTCTCGATTTTTTTGTGCTATCAAAAGTGAATAGATAACGCTACATTTTCATGAAATAAAATAGCGGGGGTCAATACCTTTGGGGGGTCAAATTTGGCCCAGAAGGGGTTCGAAAAAATTTTTTTTTCTTAAATTTGGTCATGTAGGATATCGTTTGAAAGAGAACGCTCATGCGATTATAAATATGCAATCCGGAAGTTTATACGTTCACTGGTTCCAGAGTTATAAGCCGAGATCTGAGGTTCGGTCGAAAAATTGAGTCTCACAAAAAGGACCGGGAAGGTGGTAAAACATCTTTTTAGGTTAAATTATACCAAAATACAAAATTTTGGCCAAATCGGAGACATAAAGTTGAGATTTGTCCGGAGGTTAAGGAGCAAAAGTCGATTCCTAGAAAAACCGGCTCTTAACACATAAATATCTCACTGTTTTGAAGAGTTTACGCAAATTTCAGGTCATTTGACGAACATTTGCGGAAAGGACAGCAAAAAGAAAAGTTTCCATTTTAGCGCTATTTCTTTAGGTACATGTAGGCATTGAAATTATCAAATTTCACGTCTTCGTGAATTTCTCAGGATTCGGTCAAGCCTGGTACATCTAATTTTAACACACAAACCCTCCGCTATTTTGGCACCTACGTTTCAAATTTGGTGGTGCTTGTCAATCAAATTCGCTGAAATTTTAACACAACATACACAAAACATCAGAATTTTTAATCTGAAAATGTTAGCCAGGTCTGTCGCTTTAACCATCATTAGCCCCTTGCGCCAGACCGTTTAAGAGTCCTTGCCAAAAAAAAGCGGGGCAGGGGGCGGCCGATGGAATTTTTTGACCCCCCATTTTTATTGGCTCATCTGAATTGCCCTATTATAAAACCCCCACAGCCGCGTAGGTTTCGTTCTAGCCGCACTCAAACCGGAGTAATGGCTTTAAGAAGGGTGGTGCACTGGATCTCGCAGATTTCGCCTCTCCATGCTCTTTCAACTGCTGTCAAATTGGCAGCTTTCGAGATAGCACCTTCAAATTGGACACACTTATACAGATTTCCCGCTCTTTCAAACGCAATAGAGCACAACTGAAACGATGAAAACTGTCAGATTCAGACGCGATTTATTAAAGTTGGGGGGACCCGAAATAGACGTGTCTTTCAATTGAAAGAAGTGCCTATGTGGCAACGAGATCCAGAGCTGATATTTTCAACATAAGTTGACCATGTAGCGATGTATCAAAACCTACAGGCAAGCCCACCGATTCGGCTTTGTTTGGGAGCTGTGCAGCTTTGAAGATTACCCTTTTGCTCACGATTTTTAGGCATGACAAGCAAATGTAGATCAATTACTCTCTGTCGAAGGCACCTAGAGAGCTGTCACTTGCAGCCCATACTAAAACAAACATGCTCTTTCAGAATATCAGCTTCATTTGCCTGTCCAGTTCTTCTGTTCCAAGTAATTTTCACATTTTCATGTGTATGTTGAATCTGACCGAATTTCCGGTACCATCTAACTAGGCTGGTCACTACTCCTGTAGTTTCTTGTTACTCAACCTGAAATTTTTCCCAGGAGTAGTGACCAGCCTAGTTAGATGGTACCGGAAATTCGGTCAGATTCATACATGTAGCTGGGTTTTCGGCTGGGGGGGGAATTTTCTGATCCAAAATAGGGTTTCAGGGCTATGCCCAAAGGGGGTTTCAGCGACCTTTTTTTTGTGTCCAAAAGTGGGTTTCAGCGACCTTTTTTTTGGGCTCAAAACAGGGTTTTGAGGACTAAAAATGGGGTAAAAATCCTGTCTGAAGTGCAAAAATTCCGTTTAAAACCCTATTTTTGCTGTAAACCGTGGAAAAAAACTTATTTTTAATTTAAAATGTGCAAAAAAAGCTAATTTTGCTTTAAAACGTGCAAAAAAAACCATTTTATTCGACATAATACAGTTAAAATGCATTTCTGGAACCTTCTTTAGAGATCTTTAAACCCAAATTAGGGTTCCGGAACCCTATTTTGGGCCTCCAGAAACCCAAATTAGGGTTCTAGAACCCTATTTAGGGTTTCAGTAACCCAAATTAGGGTTCCGGAACCCTATTTAGGGTTTCAGTAACCCAAAATAGGGTTCCGGAACCCTATATAGGGTTTCAGTAACCGAAATTAGGGTTTCAGTAACCCAAATTAGGGTTCCGGAACCCTATTTAGGGTTTCAGTAACCGAAATTAGGGTCTCAGTAACCCAAATTAGGGTTCCGGAACCATATTTAGGGTTTCAGAAACCCAAATTAGGGTTTCAGAAACCCAAATTAGGGTTCCGGAACCCTATTTAGGGTTTCAGTAACCCAAATTAGGGTTCCGAAACCTTATTTCGGCCCTCCAGAAACCCAAATTAGGGTTCTGGAACCCTATTTAGGGTTTCAGTAACCGAAATTAGGGTTTCAGTAACCCAAATTAGGGTTCCGGAACCCTATTTAGGGTTTCAGTAACCGAAATTAGGGTCTCAGTAACCCAAATTAGGGTTCCGGATACTGTTGCTAAGTAAATTATAATTATAATTTTAATTATATTTTTTAGAAATTTACTAATACAAGTTAATTATTTGGTAAGTAAATTATAATTAAATTAAATTTCTACGAAAACAGGAAAAGTTAATTATAATTATATTTTGTAAATTATACTTACCAAAAATAATTTACTTAATTTACTTAAAATATACTCAATTTACTTACACAAGCTTGTGACAAGCCTAGCTATTTCTGAACGTTTTTTGGCAGCATGCAAGTGCTGTGTGAGTGTCTGCATTCGGTATCTACACCTTTCAATCCAATGGCAAGCCATACCTACAGTACAATTTTCCGCCCGCCCGCCCACCGCCTTTGGTCTTTGTGTGTGCTTGTTTCTCTTAATCTCCCACAAAACAAACTACTCCAATTTATCCGCCAAGCTAGTGGATAGTACTTTTCAGCCAGTTTTGCTATGCGAAAAATCGGAGGGGGGTTCGGCGAAATCGTCTCGGGGGCAGGGGGTTCTCATCCGGGGGAGGGGTCTGGCCTAAGTCGGGTGGGTAAGGTAAACCCCCTCACCCTCAGCTCCCTTTGTCCATGTCTGTTGTTGACTTAACCTGCGACACCCTCGTTTGGCTTTCATTCTAGATAACTGTTATAGCATCCTTGCTTGTAGGAAGCAAATCTGAAGGTGTTAGCGGCCAACATCAGGCCTATTTTAAATATACTTGATGTACTTAATTTAATTAAATGTGGTAAGTAAATTATAATTAAATTTAATTTCTCTCTCCGATATGGTAAGTAAATTTTAATTTAATTATATTTCTCTGGGCATGTGGTAAGTAAATTATAATTTAATTATATTTAAAATAAATTTACTTAGCAACAATAGTTCCGGAACCCTATTTAGGGTTTCAGAAACCCAAATTAGGGTTTCAGTAATCCAAATTAGGGTTCCGGAACCCTATTTAGGGTTTCAGTAACCCAAAACAGGGTTTCGGAACCCTATTTAGGGTTTTTGAAACCCAAAACAGGGTTCCGGAACCCTATTTAGGGTTTTTGAAACCCAAACTAGGGCTCCGGAACCCAAGTTGGGTTTCTGAAACCCTAATCAGGGCTTCTGGAACCCTGTTTGCAGGTTTACAAACCCAAAATAGGGTTTCAAAAAATTCCCCCCCAGAATCCGGCTGGGGGGGGAATTTTCTCCGAAAATCGGACCTGGGGGGAAATACCCCCCATCCCCCCCCCCCAACTACATGTATGGTCAGATTCAACATACACATGAAAATGTGAAAATTACTTGGAACAGAAGAACTGGACAGACAAATGAAGCTGATATTCCGAAAGAGCATGTTTGTTTTAGTACGGACTGCAAGTGACCGCTATCTAGGTGCCTTCGACAGAGAGTAATTGATCTACATTTGCTTGTCATGCCTAAAAATCGTGAGTAAAAGGGTCATCTTCAAAGCTGCACAGCTCGCAAACAAAGCCGAATCGGTGGGTTTGCCTGTAGGTTTTGATACATCCTTACATGGTCAACTTATGTTGAAAATATCAGCTCTGGAGCTCGTTGCCACATAGGCACTTCTTTCAATTGACAGACACGTCTATTTCGGGTCCCCCCAACTCTAATAAATCGCGTCTGAATCTGGCAGTTTTCATCGTATTCAGTTGTTCTCTATTGCGTTTGAAAGAGCGTGAAAATCTGTATAAGTGTGTCCAATTTTAAGGTGCTACCTCGAACGCTGCCAATTTGACAGCAGTTGAAAGAGCATGGAGGAGCCAAATCTGCGAGATCCGACGCAGCACCCTTCTTCAAGCCATTACTCCGGTTTGAGTGTGGCTAGAGCGAAACCTACGCGGCTGTGGGGGTTTCATAATAGGGCAATTCAAATGAGCCAATAAAAATGGGGGGTTAAAAAATTCCATCGGCCGCCCCCATAAGGGTATTTTTATGTTTGGAAAACAGGCCCTCCAGAGCGTTCCTATACCGATGCGTCCCCTAAGGGTATTTTTATGTTTTTAGAACAGGCCCTCCGGAGCGTTCCTATACCGATGCGTCCCCTAGGGGTACTTTTATGTTTCGAAAACAGGCCCTCCAGAGCGTGCCTATACTGATGCGTCCCTCTAGCTAGGGGTATTTTTATATTTGGAAAACAAGCCCTCAGGAGCGTGCCCTGTACTGATGCGTCTCTAGGGGTACTTTTATATTTGGAAAATTGTCAGGCTCAGACCCAACCCAGGCCTCCAAAAGTCGGTGACGGTAAATACGTAAATGGGAACCGAACTGGAGCTGCCGTTGCACCTAATGACAGCAAAGGGGAGGGATGTTTGCACTTGCAGGCAGGTATTCCGAAAATAATTGGCATACCGGGTATCGGTATTTATAAAAATTGCAACTACTTGGAGATTTTATCTGTTCTGTTTTAGTGCTTTTACTACCACTTCTCTGTGAAGTCGTTTAAACTTCGCGCGCTTTGTGTTGTTTCACATGCAGCAATATTACAGTAAGCCGCCGCGGCAGCGCCGGGTGGGGGGAATGGGCCGGGAATCGTCTGGTTTATGATTCCTAACGCTTTCTAGCGCCTTCCTGAGTCTTTTCAGAACAGAAATACGCGTGTTGCCTAAATATGTATCACTAAACAGGCATGAAACAGGTCTTGACAGGCTCCATCAATAAACTCCATATGCAAATTTTCTTACAGCAGTTTGCAGTTTTGTTTTAGATTGCCAAATTTGGTCTTTTCTGTTGTTTTTCTAACAGTTTTGAGTTAGTCTGGCCTATTATACATCGCAAAAGTCCATTTTTCGACTGAAAAATGACAAATTAGCTATTTTTTGCTTGAGTTTTTTTTCCGCGGTTTATGATTTTTCCGACCCTTAGAAAAAATACCGTTTTTTCCGAAAAATAACGAAAAAAACACACCTCACGTCCCTGGCGGCGGACACGTGTAAAGGGCATAACTAACTCTTAGGGCATGAGCATATTCCAATTGGAGTAGTTTGGCTGCGGTTCGGGTTTCGGGAATTAAGGAGGGAGAAAGGCAACCGTAGGTGTTCGCGCGATGTTGCCGTGCCGTTAGGTGTTCAAACTGGAGCTCCTCCCACTTTGGTGTGCTGCCCTATTATATTAAGGGCGAGATGGCCGACAAAAACAACAGAGACCTGGCTCTTTATCCACACCGTCCCGGCAAGGCAAGTAGTAGATACGTTACGTTGTTCGATTATCCTCGCTATCCATCGACGCCGCCCAACTCCGCCCATGCATGCAGTTGGATCGGCGGGCAATTTTAATTTTTTCGGAAACTTTGAAAACCCACCGCAGGCAAGATTCGGAATCTAGCCTGCGTCCCGCTTTTTCGAGTTTAAGAGTGCTTGCCAAAAAAAGTGGGGCAAGCTCCCTTAGGGGACGCATCGGTATAGGAACGCTCTGGAGGGCCTGTTTTAAAAACATAAAAATACCCTTAGGGGACGCATCGGTATAGGAACGCTCTGGAGGGCCTGTTTTCCAAACATAAAAATACCCTTAGGGGACGCATCGGTATAGGAACGCTCTGGAGGGCCTGTTTTAAAAACATAAAAATACCCCTAGGGGACGCATCGGTATAGGAACGCTCCGGAGGGCCTGTTTTAAAAACATAAAAATACCCCTAGGGGACGTATCGGTATAGGAACGCTCCGGAGGGCCTGTTTTAAAAACATAAAAATACCCCTAGAGGGACGCATCAGTATAGGCACGCTCCGGAGGAATTGTTTTAGAAACATAAAAGAACTCCTAGAGACGCATTTTCCAAATATAAAATGATTTCTGACCTCTCAAAAATCTCGGCGGAGGGGAAGAAAAATATATTTTCACACCAAACATAGAGCAGATAGCGCATACCGTAATCCGGCTGCGGCGGCGCCGAGTGGGGGGAATGGGCCTGCTCCCAAACCAGACTAGGATACTTAGAACTTCAGGGGAGTTTTTTCCGCGATTTAGGGGAAAGAACGAAAAAAAACGGAAAAAAAGTGGAAAAAAAACAGGCCGAGGTTTTTTCGGAAAAATATAGGTCCCTGTCCGCCGCCAACGTGAACATATGGAAGTGCATAACTAGTGGTTGAAATGACAGACTTGGCTAAAATTTTGAGGGCAAAATTCTGAGGTTCCGTTGACGAACAGGAAAGTTGGAGCAGATCAATGGACCACCCTGTACGTGCTGGTACGTAGAGGCTTACCGAAGAAAAAGAGTAGAATGGTCCATACGCATGCACATCTGGTACGGTTTCTCATAGAAGTCCACATCACTCACCACCCCTATCGACCCGAGACCTGTCAAGGTCAGCTGAGTCGGTGGCACAATGACGTCAGAGCCGCTGGTCAAGGCAAAACTGGACTCGAGAGCAAGACTGGCGCTAAACTTATGAATGAAAGGCAGAGAAAAGAGGGAAGAGGTGAAAGGGCACTTGGTAGTAGGGATGGGCACGAAAATTAAATCCGTTTGAATTTCGTATTCGTTAAATCAATATTTGCCCATTTTAATTTTCGTATTCGTTAGTCGATACGAAAATCAAAACGCCTAATTCCTATTCGTACGAGTACGAAAATTAATTTTCGTTACGACGATACGAGTTGATTTTGTTGCAGAAAAATTAATTTTCGTATTTTCCGGGTAGATTATGGAGTGCAAATAGGGACCCAGTTCTGGGTCGTCTGTATTAAAGTAAGCCTTAAATATCAGTTCTAAATGGATAAATTGTGTAAAGCACAAATTTATCGCTAACGCTAGCTCGTTTTGATCATTGTACATAACGCAATGCTTATACACATGTACATACATACATGGGAGGTAGTATGCGCTTTGAACTAGGAGATTGTCCCAAGTGTTTCAAGCATAGGAAAGTAATGACTCAAGATAGTGTATGTATGTATGTATGTTGTATGTACGATTTCGCAAAATAGTGTCTAGTTGCGCCAATCCTTTGCAGTAATCTACAGCAAGTTAAACTATTATGCTTTCTGAAATACTTGCTCAAGCCAAAAAATGCTTTGGACATTACATACAGTAAAAAATGCTTTTGCACGTTTAGAATTCGCTAAATTGCTAATAATTCAGCTGATTTATTGCTAGGTATGCATAAAACGTAAATTAAAATTCGTAACGAAAATTAATTTTCGTATTGGCTCCATTTAATTTTCGTATTCGTTTAATTTTCGTTTCCATATTTTTCTAATTTTCGTGTTCGTATTCGATACGAAATTTAAAAATCCTCGTTTTACTTCTCGTACTAGTACGAAAATTAATTTTCGTGCCCATCCCTACTTGGTAGCCACCACCGAATGAGCGTTTCGGTTCCAGAGACTGATCTCAATCGACCCGGTCATTCTGACACTGACAGCTGCTGTGGTGCGCAGGTTTAGAACGAGACCACTGCTCAAGCCCACTGAGACAGCATACTGGTTTGTGATAAAGTTGCCCTGAAACTTGGAGACAATTACAATTCGAATTCTATTTCCAAAGCTACCTACAGTACCTCAAAGGCGGTCAGAGGTCTGCCGTCGGCACCCCAGACCGCTGACATAAGTTCGCCCTGTCCGGAAAAGAAAGTAATTGGAGCGAGTTTGAAGCCGAAAAAAGCCAGTTGCATGCAGGCTGAGGGGTCTGAAACTTCAGAACTTTCTTCTTCATCCGATCCCAGCAGTGAATCAAGACCGTCAGAGGCTAAATCCAGCTGAAAGAGATCTTTGATCAGACTGAAACAATCACTCCACCAATTAGGTCAAATGCGTCACCGATCTGCACAAGCCAAAAAAAATGCTTCCTGGAGCAGATAAACCTACCGAAAACAAGGGGTGAGTGTGATGACGCTCCGAGTATACAACGTCCATACTACTTCGCTTGAAAATTCCAGAAGCCAATTGCACTCCAACTGTGAAGTCAATTTGATTTACAGTCATTTCTGAAAAAACTGAGAATTTGAAGTTAGGTACATACATTGTAGGTATCGTACTGATACTGTATATGTAAGAATAAGGGTCTGCCCTGACGGCTATGGCCAGACGCCCTCCCCCGGTCCCGAACCGCTCCCCGCTGAGACTTCGACCGTCGTCCAATTTTTCTTGGAAGCAGTTTTTAGCAATTTTTTGGAATCTTTTAACATTTTCCGACACGGAATTCCTAAATTTTCCGTAAAACAGCTATTTTTAGCTGTACTTAGGGTCCAAATTTTCGTTTGCTTAAGTGATTTTTATCCCAAAACTATAGTACGATTTTCTGTACTGTACAGAGTAGTTTTTAGACGTGATTCTAAGCACAACATAATCTCCGGAAGGGCATACAATTAGTGAATTCTGTATGATTCCTATAGAACTTAACCATTGAAAGCGTACGTACTTCCCATAGTGCCCTGGTATACTGTAGAATCTGTTCCAAAGGCCAAGGTATCATAGGCAAGATAGAGTTTCTTGCAAGAGTGGCTCAATCGGCGCTTGAAACCGGGCCATTGCTTAGCTCTAGTTTGCAGAAGACTCCAAATAAAGCCGGCCAATTCACGATTTCTATCAGTTTTCACCACAGCCAGAATTCGATCTAGCGTACCATCGGCCAGTTTGGGCAGAGAGACTAGAAGCTTAGCTGCACTAGAGCGATCAGGGCTGTCACTCCTACGAGGGCATTGGTTCAGCAAAACTCGCACTAACAACGATTCCAACTAAAAGTAGGCTTTTGAGCAAATATCGAGACAGCTGGGGCCCACAACAGTACAATTTTGAGTTCTTTTTCTTCTAGCCGATTCGGTGGATAGTTGGACAGAACGATCAGAGCTTCCGACTGCAAGTTCGACCGTTGCTTGCAGATGAATTGAGTAAGAATAGGGAGTACAACAGGATCTGCCAAATTCTCCATTGCTCTAATGGCAGTTTTTGCACAACTGTCGTCCTCGCATGCGGTAAGTTTTTGCTTCAGCATGCTGACAATTTTGAACAGCACCTAAAAACAGCCTATAAACAGATATAAAGATTAGCTGGAAAGCAAAAGCAGTCGTGACAATTTTTTAAAACGGTAGCTTTTAAGTATTCAGACGTATTCATAAAAAAGGAGCTCTACTATAAAACAGTAAGTTTTCTTACCGAATCCTCCGACTCACAGTTGCTCTTTGTTTCACAGTAACGTATTGTTAGCGCAGTCAATGTAAAAAGGAGCGTTGAGTCCATTTTATCTTCAGCTTTATCTTCTCGTTTCTGTAAACAAAACAAACTAGCCAAAAATAGATAGAGAGGAAACTGAATATCGGTCATACCAAAAGATCCAAAATTAGCCAATCGGTCACTGTTCTAGTGTTGGCCAAGGATGCAAAGTAGCGTTGCAAAAGTTCGGGCGATTCCTGAGCCAGAAACTCGGTAGCTGCCTCGTGCGAAAATCTGGTGCCGACCGCAGCTAAAATGTCGGCCAAAACAGGTCTAAAAGAGCATTCGTTTTTGTCTTGTCTTCGCGAAAATTTTAAATTATGGTCGATTTTTGTCAAGTTTTCGTCTCAGAACAAGTTTCGAAATTAAAATAAAACTTTGGTCTCAAAATTGATAAAATCTTCGCTTAGGAAAGAATGTAAAAATTGCCAAGAAACTGACAGAAATTGATCATTTTCCGGCTGGCGGAGAACCGCCAAAATCTGTTCGGTAGAGGCCGTCTGGCCCAGCTCAACCAGATGCGCGAATTTCAGAGCATCTTCTTGATCGAGTTTGAGCGAACCGAACGGATCGCCTATCGACCTAATTTTGGTCACCAGAGCACCGAACTGAAGTGAGTGAACATTTAGAAGAGTCAGTACGAACAACGTGTACCTTTCTTTTCTGTTTGTTCTCAAAAGGCACGAATGCCGAATTCTTTCTGAATTCTTGCCAAGTCGAGCCCATAAACTGAATGTTCATAATCTCTATGCACGATTTGATTTGCAATTCAGCACAGAGATTCTTGTCCATTTTTGTTTTGGCAACAAGATTAACGGTCACCCTTTAAAAGATGCAGATTTATGATAGACATCAAAGTTCCTAACCGACCTAGTCTGAATTTTCAGCGAAGCTTTGGGGTAGATTGAAACGCCATGCACCAAACTTTCTTCAGCTGTAAGCCCATCTGTCGTGCGTTTAACAGTCTGCGTAAAATTTTGAGAAACGGGATGAAGCTAAAAAGCCAGGCATTTTGCTTCGCCAGCGCGTTCTGTTCTTCCGTACCAAACTGTGCTCTTTGCTGGCACTAATCTCACAGTTCCTGACATGACGAATCATGTTTGCCGACGTTACATCGCACATGCCAATCGGAAGGTCGGAAGAATCAAAGAATAGCGAAATAACGCTGGTGACAATATTCCACGATTTGAACTTATGACCTTTGGCTGTGTACAACCCTTTCAGCTGGTTGGTTACCGGGTCCCACAGAACGTATATCGGGCCACCTTCTTCGCATAGTGCGTCTGAAGAACAGTTGAACGAAGAGGCCTGCAATGTGCCAAAAAGGTATGTACGTAGTATGGTTCAATTCTTTTACTTTTTAGTAAGGCCGATATATAAGCTGCATACCTCAATTTTGCTTAATAGGAAGCCATCTGGACCGTTGACTAGAACAAATTGAACTATTTGTGCTTGCGTTGAAATTGCTTGCTGCGCCGCCGAGTAAGTGTGTTCACTCTCGGAGATGATGGTCTCGGCACGGAAGTTGTAAATGAATTTTTGTTGCACAAGATTGGCTTCTGTTGGACGGACTACTGTGATAGATACTACTAAAATATACTATTTATTACCTGTGTATCGTACGCGCAATGGCATAGGTAGGTAATCGCACACTTTCCTAAAGTTTTGGTTCAGAACCCCACCACCCGACGCGTCGTTGACTCAGTGGTTCGGCAAGGGTCGGAAACCTGTCGAGACGATGGGAAGTAGTCGACACAAAGCCCAACCCAAGCTATCCAGAGTCAGAAATGGCAAGTAGATAAATGGGAATCAAACCTTCGCTGTCTTGCACACGATAGCAACAGAGGAGGGTTGTTGTAGAAGGCTGCCGGACTTTGTGTCTCTTCCTGTTCTATAGCAGTTGGCTACTCTGTAAGTCCGAAAAGACAAAAAGTAACAACAACCCCACCGTACATTCTGGCAGCTCAACTCCTACTATGTATATGTGTACTCAATCGACCAAAGACGTTTTGTACGAAGTGTGCTCGCCCCAAATATACATTATAGCCACGTACAGGATTAGTGGTACGCATGTGTAAAAATCTAAGCTGGTTATAGTGTATAGAGACCGCATACCGCAAGATATTATTACATATCAATTCTCAATTATAGAAACAGTACTACTGACAAACTAAAACAAAGCTTACCAAGTATTAAACCTAAGGAAGACAGAGCAGCAGCAGCAGCACAGGCCATATTTAGACCAACAAGCTTGACCTAAAAAACTTTTATTAGATAATTCATTCAGGTCCACTCCTTTACCAAATTGAGAGTGTGTAGCAAGCCAAGAGTACTAGCCCACAACGATTCAATATCCTTAGTACTAACAGACAACTTAACAACACTTCCATACTCATAATACCGACCCGAGAGCAAACTGGTAGCCAGAGCTACGTTTATCACAGATCTGGCAGCGTCTTCGGTCGTTCGCATGAGCAGAGGTCCAGGAAACTCGGTGATCAGGGCACGAAACGGCTGAGGTGCCTTTGCGTACAGATCTGTCGGAATAACACCGGGATGAAGTGCTACAACCTCCACTTTGCTGCCTTCAACGATCAATTTCTTCTGCAAAACCTGCGTGAAAGCGGCTATAGCCAACTTTGAATTGGCATAGGCGGTGTAGGAATTCTGAAAGGCTCTGCCAAACTGCTCAAACGAAAGCTGGCCGGCGTGGAGAGTGCAAGAGCTGATATTCACGATTCGTCCTAGCGAGTCTGTTTCGGCTCCCACTTCTAGCAGCTGCTTCAGCTCCAGTGACAGGAGCGCATGGCTGAGGAAATTTACCGCAAAATGACGCTCCAACCCATCCACCGTCAAGCTGAACGGCCGACACATAATTCCGGCGTTGTTCACCAACAGATTGATTTTGTGCAGTTTTCCTTTCAGCAATCTGGCCGTTTCTACCGTAGAAGCGAGGCTGGAGAGGTCCAATTTGATGAATTCTAGTTCGACGCTCTTTAATTCCAGCGACTCCTGGTTTTTGGCTAGTACGATTACGCGGAAACCGCGCGCCAATAGAAATCGCACCAGGCTGAGACCGATGCCGCCCGATCCGCCAGTTACCACAGCCACGGCAGAGTCTGGCACCTTGCTTTGAATAAAATCGATTTCCCGCCAAAACAGCTCTCGCAACGAATAGACGCAGCCCAGAAGGTAAACGTGTAAAAGTGACAACCAGCGGCGCAGAACCGCATAGAGACTACTTGAGGGCATTTTAGAATACAGTCAATTACAAGTCAGTGTTTGAAGCAAGAGCAGAAAGAAATCTAGCAAACCTTTACACCTCGTCTGGCCGGCCAAACAGCAACGGTTGTTGGCCAAAGATCAACCATTCTAGCAAGCGCGCTGTCCTGCAAGTCATATCAGTTGTAAACAAACGTCAGAGCTTTGCAAACAGGCGGCGTGTGCCTGTTGACTCAAGCAAGAATGGTATTTATTGACAACCTTTCAGGTTCAATCAGTTGTTGTAGGCTATAGTTGTTTCGAATTTAATTACCATACCTATACGTGGGAAATGTGCTCTATTGAGAGTCGTTAAAAAACGGTATTCTATTTATTAAGAGGAAATACAGGGTCCGTCAAAAAACAACCCCACAGGTTTTTCAATCGATTTGAATTAAACCTTTTTAAATGAAGGATAAACAAATTCTTAAAACATTTCTGAAATTTTCACTAATGTACTCTGCTTAGTTCCTGAGATATTCGCTCTCAAAGTCAAAACTTTTGAGAATTCGCTCTCAAACAAAACATTTTGGCAATGAACAAGAGGGATTTTTATTATTCCGTAATTACACACTTCACAATAAAACGGATTCGTATTACTAGTGAGGGCTATTGGAGGCTTTACTGGTGACACACGCTCGGTTTGGTTTACTTCACTAGTAAAGTCTTGTTAGCCCTGAGCAGTAGGAATTGGTTTTATAGTGAAGTACAACGGAATTGCTCGCTTCTTTGCAAAAACCTGTTTCGACTTTGAGGGCAAATATCTCAATAACTAAGGAGAAAGTCTTAACCAAAATTTCACCAATCTTTCATTCAAAAAAGAATCATTCAAATCGGTTGAGATTCATGGTTGCAAAAGTAAAAATTATATTGGGTCGGTTTTAGTCACTCTTGTTCATTGCCTAAATCTCTGTTTTGATTTTGAGGGCAAATATCTCAGGAACTAAAGCAGAGTATCTTAATAAAAAGTTTATCAATCTTTCAAAAATTTATTTAAGTCTCATTTAATAAAGTATTCATTCAAATCGGTTGAAATTTGCGGTTGTTACAGCGAAAAATCTGCGGGGTTGTTTTTTCTACGGACCCTGTTGTATTTATGCCTCAAACTAAAAGTCTGTTAGAAAATCTGTGCGTTTCCAAATGCAAAATCTAATTCTGCACCTAGTAGCAATACATACAATTCCTTTTTTCTGTCATAAATATTAAATACAGTACAAACCTGTGATATGACTGTAGATGAATACATATCAGTATTAGAAGCTTTACGGTACTCCAAGTCCAAAGTTGTGTAGAAAGGCAATATACACGTACATCAGTTAGGTAAGAAACAACCTATTTTTATAGGTATTTCGGTCGGACAAACGTATCGCGATACCATGCCAAACTATACTTGTACATACGCAGTTATTTCCCTGATTGTACATATGAAATAATGCATAGCAATTTATGCCCAAAATGATTTCCTTTGCGAGTGACCGCACTCTACTGTACGTACGTTCGTACATACTAAGTCTAGAAATCCCTGACTAAATAAGGCCATATCTCTTGCGTCGGTGGACCAATTCTTTCACTCTATTCTTTTAATCGGGGGCGATTCCTTGCTGTGTTGTTTGACCGAAGAATCAGTTTCCATAAGCAAAGCAGCAAAGTCAATACTAGGAAAAGTGGCTCGTCTACCCCTGACAACCGGCGGTTCTCCCACTTTATTCTTGGCCAAAAACCTACTCTCCGGCGGTCTCAGCTTGTTATTTCGGTTTTTCGAGCGCGACACCGTAGTTTTGGACCGTTGTCTGGTTCTAGGCTGGGGTTCCCTTTGAGAGCGAGTAGGGGTCGAACTGGCGCTGCTGCTGGGACTAGCAGAGGGGCGTCGTTTATGCATTTTCTTCACCTGAGTGGTCTGCTCCGAACTGCTGCACGAACAGGACGAGCCACAAGAGCCGGAACTGCTTTCGCGAGTAACCTGAGCGGCACCATTTTTCTGCGGTCGACTTATAGAAGATCTCGAGCTTCCACCACCCTGCCAGGCCACCTTCACTTTCCGATGAATCACTACAAAAGTGCTACTCTCGCTGACAGAACTGTTGTCCAAATCCGGTTGTCTAAACAGAACGTTAGTCGGCTCAGACTGAGCGGCAGTAGAGTTGTCCAGTTGCTTCGGCGTCTGCGGGGGACTTTCATTAGCGGCGAAACTGCCAATAGAACAGTGTCTGTGATGGGCCACTACGCGCGGACTGTCGTCTTCCACTTCTTGAATGATTTGCTGCTTAGGCAGCCGATGTTTTAGACTGTCGGGCGTGCCGGCAAACACAAAATTCGGCAAGTTGAACCATTGTTTCGACGGCTTCCGGTGAGTTACCAGCGGGGGTAACTGGCCGTTTGTTGCACGCGATATAACCGTCTGTTCGGTGGTTCTGCTGACTGCGCGATTTTGGGCTTCCGTCGCTTTTTGCTTCGCTCTCGGGCTGAGAGGCGCGGCGGCGCGATGCTCGATAAACTGACAGTCTTGCGCTTGTGCTTTTCTAATATGCGCCGAGCCCTTTTTCAGTTGAGGAATTAGACTCTCCGACGAACGACGGCGACTCTCACGTCGGGACTGCGGCGCCGATTCGGGTGGCTTTGAGTTGGGACGACTTTCTTCCTCTCTGCTGCTTCCGCAGCCCATCATCTTAATTTCGTTTAGTGGCTGGCATCAAACAAGACAGAGAGAGCAGACAGAAGCGAGAACAAGCCGAATTAGGCGGAGAATATGTTTAGGCGTCGTTAGTAGCTCTTGTAAGTGTGTGAGTGTCTTGCGAAAATCGATAAACCGCTAATTATTTTGGCCGACAGGTGCAACGCTCTTACAAGTCTTATTCAATGCCACTCGGCTGCTGACCACTTGGCACTAGTTACGCGTAGACAATCAGTGATCAAGTATTTAGGTAAAAACTCTGCCCTTGTCTGAGAAAGCTGGAAAATTAAGCCGTCAACGATCTGTGAACTTACCGCATTCTAAGAGTGCTATAGAAATTTCCATGATTGCGAGCCAACTGAGTGTCGTGAGAACTAATTAGTACTGAAAGTTGACATTTATATAACTCCCACAAAAGACTCTAAAGCAAAATTCTATACTCGCTTACATGTCTTGTTCTAGCCTTCAAAGTTTGAGTGTCGTATGTGCTTATAGAAGCACTGTAGCACCTCGAAGCGTGACAAAAACAAAAAATGTTGTGTGTGCCAAAATTCTGAGCTTTCGAGACAAGGTGGGCAGTTCAGCCAACCAACGGCCCTTTAGTGGGTGAGGATAAAGGGCCGTCAATCAAACGACACAAGAAAAGGTTGTAGGACGTTTCGTCGCGACCGTTTCGTCCCCGACAATTGACAATTTCGTCCCGCACTGTAAGCAAATGCTCTGCTGTGAAGCTGAGCTGCTTAATTTTCCGCCTTAGATTTTTCTCCACGGGGACGAAACGGCGCGACGAAACGGGATAAAACACCATAAAAATCACTGGTATGGCTGAGTCTGACTGTACTGTCTTTGCGCCGCACTAAACGGCGGCCAATGAAAGTGCGGTTGCGGTTGCGGTTGCGGCTGCGGGTGTGGCTGCATTTGGTGTTGATTCAGCTGCGAAGTAAGCATGTGCAGCTTCATCTGTTTCAGCCGTTGTTGCATCCTCAGACAGTCAGCTTCCAGTCTCAGCTTTTCCATCTCCACTCTCAGCTTCTCCATTTCGAGCACCTCACGCTCGGTTGTCGGGGGTGCCGCCCGAGTACTGGGCAGACTCTGGGCTTGGGCGCGGATTGGAGGCGCGGGCGCCGAACTTGAATTCTGCCTTTGGTCGCGCCCCGCCGCCGAAAGCACGTCGCGCACGTTTACCACCATTGGCATGCGTCCGAACTGCACCCCGAAGTCTTGGTCCGGGCGCAAACAAGAGGTGTAGTCAACTAGCAGCTTGAGGTTGTGCGGACTTAGCAGAATCAGTGTGTCGTAGCGAACGCGCTCCAGTCGTCTCAGTTCGTCGCTGGTCGGATGAATGATTGAGACGTTCAGGTCTATGTATGTACCGCTGGTTGAGCCCTCAGTCGAACCGAATGTATCGAAAGTAGCAGTGCTGCCACTAGCTGAAAGTTTTGGTTTTCTCTGTCGGATTAACGAATCAGTGCTGCGAATTATAAATTGAATTTCAAACTGACATTAGAGTTGTAAAAAAATTTTTCAGGGCCAAAAAAAACTGTTTTCATGAAAATTTTTCATTTCGAATTTTTTCAATTTTTTCAATGCATGAAATTTAGCTTGTAGAAGATGCAAGAATGCATCAGAAGCAACTTTAAATACAAAAGCTGATACTTTGGTTCAAACTTAGTGTTACAGCCTGAGAGTCATTATTCTACCACCTGCCTGCAGCATTGCTCACAAAGTGGCTGCTGCCCTCCAAAACCTATTTTTAGGCTTAGAATATCCATGGAATTTATTGAACTGCACTGCTAATGTATAGGTGAGGCTAAATTCCACATAATTTTTTTATCCTTTAAATAAAATAAAAAATTTTCGAAATGAGCCTTAAAAAGTGTTTTTTAAAAAAGCCTAACAACACTAACTCACATTGCAGTGTGACATTATCGAATAGACTTCTGTGTCGCTCGAATGGAGCTTCGACGTAGTGTTCGAGGGGCTGTTGACCGAAGGCTTGTTTGGGCGGCTCTGGGGGAATGTCGGCTGCCAGCCGACCCCAGAGAAGCAGAAACTCCTGTGCGGACGCACTGAATTCCTCATGATCAATTTGAAATTGAAAGTCACTCTTCTCTGCGTTTAAGATACCGCCGTCTCCTAACAACTTAACCAGCAGTCTGGCTTGTTCTATCGGTATTTTGGCCAGCTTTCGCTTTCGAACTTCCCACTCGGCCTCCAGTTTTGACTGTTTGCTCTTTTTGCTAAATCTCCCGTCCACAGCGTCCACAGAGATCATTGAATCTGGCTGAACTCCGTGAGGTCCCAGATGGGGCCCTTGTGCCAGGTGACTCATTAGTTCGTCAACCGCTGTTTCTGTAAGATTGCCATTAATTTTAAAACACTATAGCAGAGACACCTGAGCGTCAAAGTCCTTTAATTACCTTCTGTGTAATCGCCTTCGCTTTCATTATCAGATGACTCCTCTTGTTGTTCAGAAACGGTTCGAACTTGTCGAACAGCTGCTGCCGATTGGAAGCTTAAACTGGCCACGCTTTTGCTGTTCATAACAAAAATTCTCACTGGTAGAGAGCGGTAAAGACTGCGTCCTAGGTTGGTTTTAAATCGGTTATCTTGAGGTGGTTTTGCTAAAACGTGTAGTATGCAGGACATGCCATGCTGATAACAAATTTGGCGGAAAATGCTTCACAAAGCGTTGAGATTAGTTAGGCGCCCTCGCTTTTTTGACAAAATTTATCATGTGATGTGATATAGATCGCAATAACATTTTACATTTTTGTTTTTGTTTGCTAATAAATTTATGAAATTCACCGGCCCTACTACTTGCATTGCATGGTGCAAACAAAGTTTTCGTGCCTCCACTAAACTTCCAGAAATACAGTGTGTGCTAAAAACAATCCAGCAGATTTTTTACAGTGGCAACCGCAAATCTCAACCAATTTGAATTAATTTTTTTGAATGAAAGACAAATAAATTCTTGACAGATTGGTGCAATCAATGGTCATTAAAATACTCTGCTTGGTTCCTGAGATATTTGCCCTCAAAGTAAAATCAGAGATTTTGGTAATGAACATTAGCGATTTTTATTATTCTTTTGCACTTCATAATAAAACAGATTCCTGCAGCTAAGGGCTAACGTCACGAGACTTTACTGCTGACACACACGCTCGGTTACTTCACCAGTAAAGTCTCAGTAGCCCCCAGCAGTAGGAATCTGCTTTATTATTTACTGTAAGTGCAACGGAATCACTCTTGTTCATTGCCAAAGTCTGTTTTGATTTTGAACGTAAGTATCTCAGGAATTAAGCAGAGTATCTTGATCAAACTTTCACCACTTTTTTAAGAATTTATCTATCTTTCATTTAAAAAAGTTTTCATTCGAATCGGATGAGATTTACGGTTGCCACAACAAAAAGTCTGCTGAGTTGTTTTTAAATCACTGTTTGTTCATTACCAAAATCAGTATTTCAAATTTGATGGCAAATATCTCAGGAACCAAGCAGAGTATCTTAATGAAATTTGCACCAATCTATCAATAATTTATTTGTCTTTCATTCAAAAAAGCTTAATTCAATTCGGTTGAGATTTACGGTTGCCACAGCAAAAAATCTGCTGGTACACCCCCTGTATGTACAGTATAAAAGTCGAAGTTTGCAACTGCCTGTATCAAATCAAGTGGTATGTCTGCTTTCAGATGTTTTTTTATATCGCTCAGGTCTGCTATTACCAAGAATATAAGGGAAGAATGTTCCACTCTGCGGCCGACAGCTGGCAGAACCTAGCCATGCGCTGCAACAAAATTTCGGGAGGGTGACCGAATTTCCGTCTCCTCCTGAACGTTCGGGAGGGAGACCGAATTTCAGTTACCCTCCCGAAAAACTATTAGATAGGCGCCGTATTGCAATCGAACCCGATTTTGGCCGCTCACTGCCGTACCAAAATTATTGAGAGGCAAGATTAAGCAAGAAAACTAAACTAAACTAAAACATTGAGCGGAATACACAATTAAATTTCATTTTGTTACTCATCACTAGGATCGTCCCTCCTAAAGCGAGTTTCTTCTAAAAATACGTGGTTTTTCTTCCAAATGCAAAGAAAATGTATCGCACGATTTGAGCAGTAGGTGTTCTCCTTTCGCAACGCCGTTTTCCCCTCATCGTTTTTTTTCGACATACAATGTACTTCAACAGCAACTTTTTCTTGGACAGTCAACCACTTTAAAGCCGTTTACTGGCAACATAAGGTGCAGGTACCATATATGGTACCGGTGCTTATGGTAGTGACACCATGTATGGTACCCACACGTTCAGGCCTGTGGTGGTACCGGCACCATATGTGGTACTCCACGTTCGGCCACTGTGACGGTACCATATATGGTACCCCTGCCTTCGAATTGGTAACTGTACCGGTACCATAAATGGTACCACTTCATTCAAATTTCGTACCTTATATGGTAGTGGTACCATTATATGGTGTCGGTACCATAAAAGAAGACGGTTGAAGAGAATGCTCTGCGTCGAGAGAAGCGTGCTAATCTGGTGGTCGTCGGATTTCCTGCCAAAAACGCTCTGAATCGAGAGGAGACTGAAACTCATGACTGTGACTGCATCAAACTGGTCTGCAACAAGCTGAATGTCGACACTGCCTCCATTTTTCGTGTTTTCCGTGCTGGCCGTAATTTGAACAAGAGCGTTGTCAAGGTCTTCTTCCACTCTGACCAGCTCGACGCTCGCAGCCAGTTTCTTGCCGGTTTTCGTTCTGCTATTGCCGGTGAGCCCGCCTTTTCTGGACTGAAGTCATTCTGCCGTCCGGACCTGAGGCCAAAGCAACTCACTGAAGACTATGAACTGCGTCAAGAACTGTACCGGCGTCGAGAGAATGGAGAAAAGAACTTGATCATTAGACGCGGTAAGATTGTGTCTCGGGCGGAGCAAAGAGAAGCGCCTCATCGTTCGTCAAACTAACACTGCCCAAGCAGGCAAGCGGAGTTCCGCAGATAGGTTCTTTTTGTCTGTTCAATGCCCGATCGCTATTCTCTAAAAGGGCTGACCTAGTTTATGCCTGTTCAATTCACGCCAACGTGTTCTTTCTCGTCACAGAAACCTGGTTGAATAACGACATTCCGGACTTTGCATTTAGTGATGTATTGTGTTCCCACGCTATCTTGAGATGTGATGACCAACACAGACTAGGAAGTGGAGGTGGGGTGGCTATCCTGATCCCTAATATGCTTGAGCACCAAATTTCGATCTCTGAAAGCAACTTATTCTGTGAGACGCTGTGGGTCTCAATTTTCTCTAAATGTAGCAAAATTCCTCTATTTAATGTTGGCTTGTATTATCGTACTCCTTCTGCTGTCAAGCAGGACTCGGTAAATGCAGTTATTGACCACATCGGATCTGCTTA
>JASANB010007129.1:0-67685 GCA_030248155.1 Sabatieria punctata
GCGTACCTTAAAATATCGTCCTACCGCTATAATTTATTTGTATGATATAGGTGCCGTTTACCTATATCAGTCAGGCACTCAACGCCGTTTATGTTACCGACACCATACAGTATATGGTGCCAGTACCTAGGCTAGTGGCACCACATATGGTACCATCACATACAGTATATGGTACCCATACATGGGCCGGGGGGTCTGGGGTTTGTCCACCCCCCAACTTGGGCTCGCCCCCCAAACGACCCCACGCACCCACCTGAAGCCGACTTTTGTTCCTGACCCCACCCACCAAAATCGCCGCGACCCCCCCAAACCGGCAGGCCCACCCCCAAATTTTCGGATTTTGACTACCCCCAACCCATTTTTCTGGCCCATGTATGATGGTACCGGCACCATATATGGTACTCCCACGTTCCGGGCCTGTGGTGGCACCAGACATGGGCAAAGGGGGCTGAGGGGTTGGCTCCCCTTAGGCTCTGTCTGACCTACCCTCAGCCGGCCGCTACCCACCCCCCTCAGGAATTTTTTGGAAGAATTTTGTGTAGAAAATTAGAAAAAATATGCCTGGATTAGCTGTAAATGAGCTCAGAATAGCTTATTTAAATGAAAAATAAGCCAAAAAACCTCGATTTTAGCCAAAAATCGGACTTCTTGGCTTACTACCCCAGCCCCCTCAGGCGCTCCTACCCCCCCTCAGCCCTCTCAGGAATTGAAGAAAATTCTCCACCCCTCAGCCGAAATGCTAGCCAAAAGCCTAAAACCAAAAGACAACGAGACTAGAGATGCAAATGGTATAAAAAATACCAACTATCAAATATTCAATGGTATTTTCTGAAGTTCAAATTCTGAATCTGAACCAAATAAAACCAAATAGTTTTCAAAATAGGTCACAAGCAATGTGAATCTCTCTGATTTCTTGACCGTATGCAAGTTTTACCACGTTTAGGCAACCCCTGCCTGCACAACTGGAGGAAAATGAATTTTGTAAGGCTCTATATAACGTCCCAAGGCTCATGTTCATATGTCTGTCAGCTCAAACTAGTCAACAAAAGTTAGTTAGGCTTTTCCAGTCATACAGAAAGCATCTCTGATGTACAGTACAGGTTAAGAAGTTGGGTCAAGGTGGAACATTCAGTTCCAAACGCAATTTGAGGAATTTTGGCCGACTGCTAGTTCGCAACTTCACAAACCAGTCGCACCTGCTCGCCTGCCTCCGAAAGCCAATCTTCTAGAAACTCAGGGCGAAAAGTTAGTAGTAAAAACAAGAATTCATAAATTTGCTGTTCTAGTTGTGTTTTCGTCCTTTTGTAACTTTTAGCTCATTTTTGGTTCTCAAACGCTCCTTGTGGCAGCTTAAAATAGCGATTTTTAAGGTCCTCATTGAAAAAACGTGCTAAAAACGCATTTCCAGGCGTTTTACAGCTTTTGAAATTTCTGACCCCCCCTGGGCGAAACCCCTATCGACCACCCACCTCAGAAAACCTCCTACTCACTCCCCAGGTTTATTCGGAGCTGTTACATGTACAGCATGTCACAGTCACAATTGAAAGATTTAGACATGTTGCGGTAATTGTGGCCATACCGTATGTTTGGTCCGTGGCAGCCTACACAGGGTTATGTCAGTCAAAAATTGTTAATCTTTTGTCAAAAAAGAACGGTTAATAGTAGCACCAAAAACGAAATTTTGAGCCCAAAAATTATTCAGTTTCAGTTAATTGTTGGTATTTTCACCAAAAATGTTAGGGTTAAAACATTGCAAGTCTTCCTTCCTAGCTTTCTGTAGCATTGAATACATTTTCATTTGAGGTCCACGTCCTCTTGTCCGCTCCGCTCGCCCTATCATATAGTGTGTCCTCTACTCGAACATTGCTGTTTCGTAACGTTTGGCATATTTCTGATTCCTTTTGTGCAATTTTCATCATCAAATATAACTTCGCGTTCATTATGTTGTAGAGTTGGTACTTGCGGATGCGATTTGGTTCGGATGTGATTCATTGCGAAGTTGCGAACTTAAGCAGTCACCGAATTTTGTTATATAAACAGTTCTAATCCCTTTTGTTACAGTGACGAGCACCAAATGTTGTGAAACAGTCCACGATCGCAAAATAAGCTGAATTATTAGCTGAAAGTCTACATATCTACTAATTCTGTTATTTAAACTATTTAGTATTATCCGGTATTATTTGTTATATAAAATAGCAAATAATACCATATCTCAAAATACCAAATAATACTGAATAATACTAAATAATAGGCTAACGGATACCATTTGCATCCCTAAACGAGACGTTTCCAAGGTACCGTAGCTTGACTCCGTACAGAGGTTCGTTTCGCGTTGCATATGTAGTTTACTGCGCGAAATTGTAAACCGATTACAAATTCTGCCACTCTAAAAAGTTCCTATAAGATATCTACAGTTCGTCTATTGAAGTCGGAAATCCAATACCAGTTGCTTGTAGACTCGATGCATAAATAAATACTAATAATCCATAATGTCAATAACTGAGCTGAATAATTTGGACAGAATTGTTCAAAAGCAAGCAGAAAACCAAACCAGTAATTGTTGGGCAAAGGTCCCACCAACCGACCACCCTACGTATTGGCTTTGATTGGTGAAACTCAGACTCAGTCTTTAGATTAAGGAATCAGAACTTTATAGAGCCAGATTACCAGGTGTTAGCAAGACCTTTCCCTTATGATCGCGCGGTTGTCAGACTACCGTCTGGATCAGCTTTCCTTCCGGTCAGGTTTCTCTGCAAAAATAGGTACGCACTTTTGACAGACTAGATTATATTTGTTCTAACCAAATGTTAACTTAAAAAATGATTATTCTAGTTGCTTCAAAAAGTGTCCCTTGTATATATGTACGTACGTAGCAGAACTGAATCAAAACTGCGGAAACTGATTAATTAAATGTGAAACGAATCGAGCGTTCAAATCAAATAGGCACAAATCGTTCCTGGAAGTAGTAAGTGAAGAAAAACTGGAAAGAGCACCGACGCAGTAAGTGGTTGTGGTCTCTAACAAGCCGAAGCTGGTCTGGTGGTAGAGAGCAGTAGCAGTGTGGTGGACGGACGGAAGTGTTAAAATCGGCGAGTGATACATTGTATGCAATGCCGGGTAATCAATACGAAGGCACTTAGCGAAGTTTGCCGTCCAGCTCTTTCCGCACTTTTCTGGACCCGCCGTTCTCAATAATTCAGCAACGCTCTCGCGCTGATTACGTATTTATATTCGACGCAAAACCCATATTCCCTAAAGACGCCAACACATCAAATTTCAAATCACGTCATGCAATACGCCCGCACAAAACACTCGCACCGCAAACATCCGAGACTCAGCTGTGACGGATACTTACAATACGTACCTATGACACACAGTATGAGCATATACTCTAATAGAGTGATACTATAGTCCTGATTAGAAAGAAGCCCATGGGCTTGTATTTCAGATAAAATCAAAAACATTAAGGTGGTTTTTTTTTTTTTTTTATTTTTTTTGGGGGGGGGTGGGGGGGGGGGGTTTTCTCCATAGGCAAGATACGCTCCAACACGCCACGCGCACTTCCAGGTGTTGTTGCAGGCGGATGATCTGACGGGGCGTGTTGGTGCTTATATTCGAAATGAGTCGCCCTACAGAAAAGTCGCCTGACGATCTTTTTCTACACGAGTATGAATACACCTTTACACTGAGTTTTGAGGTAAAAGAGTAAGAAGTTGAGAACCTAACATCTTTAGTTATACGCTTTACTTACTCTTGAATGGTGCTCAAGACTACTGTTGCTAAGTAAATTATAATTATATTTTGAATTATATTTTTTAGAAATTTACTAATACAAGTAAATTATTTGGTAAGTAAATTATAATTTTGATTATATTTAAAGTGAATTTCTGCCTTTAAGTAAATTTTAAGTGTAATTTTAATTATATTTTTCAGAAATTTACTAATACAGGTAAATTGTTTGGTAAGTAAATTATAGTTAAATTATATTTTGCACAAATTTTACTTAGCAACAGTACTCAAGACGTCAAGAGTGTCTATTGTCAGAACTGGGGCTGATACTGTTTTTATACTGTAGTTGTCTAGAAAACACTTCACAAGCATAATAATGGGGTCATAGAAGAATTTACATAAGAAGTGTTGCCCTACTGTATATAACATGAAAAAATAGAAGCCCAATCTCGAATAGAAGCCCATCTAAAAGAAATTGCATAAAATCGAGACCATTGCTTCAAATCAAGAACGGTACTTCAGTTTTGAGAGAGAGAGGGCACTCCGTATTGTGCACTTATTTTCTGCGTTGTCTTCGATACTTTCGGTTTCTGTGGCACCGAGAGCGTTCGTTGCAGCAGCACATGGTTATTTTGACACCGGGTTGCAGCTCGCTACCGTACTGATGGCAGAAATTCATTCTGCCTTTGCTCTAACTGCGGACAGCGATCAGAACAACTGGCACTCTCCACATACTTGCCGTCAAACTCTTTACGAAAGAAAGAGCAGGATTTGGCTTTGCAAGCGCCCTCCGTACTCCACATCTGAATTCCGTTCAAGTTCCACATCTGATCGCATCGCAGCTTGCGAGCAGATTCGGCGCTTTGTAGAGCCAAAAAGAGAGCCAAGATAAAGTAAAGTGAGCCAACTCGTCTCATGGCTGTGTGACGACGTCGTTGTGAGAACAGTGCTCTACAAAACAACCATCAGCCGGACGCCGTAGGTTAGGTAAACCGTTCGAAAACTGGAAACAGTCACATTAAATTGCAAATGATGTTCTGAAAGACTGTCTCTGGACATAACAGAACGCAGTTATTTTTCCGGCATGGGGCAATACTGTCCCGCCACGCCACACATTGTCATGCGTATGCACGTCTAGAAACTTCTGATTTTATTTGCTTAATACGGTATCCAACAGTCATCATAGAATGGACAAGAGAAGTTTTCATTTGATGTAGCCTTGTCTGAGTCATTCACTTAACGACAAGGTGCCCCGAGACACCTTTTGGTAGTGTCTTGTGGGGCCCGACTCGATCGAAATTTTCCACCGGACCGGAACCGGACAAGAAATAATTGCAAAATTTTTTTTGAAACGATAAAATTTGTCGGAAACACTATTCCATATAAAACACACAACGATACGGTATGTTCAATTCAACCATAAACCAGTATCTGTAGTTAAACGTTCGCAAATTGTACTTGTTAAAAGAGTTTTTGCAATTTTGTGGCTTTATCCCTTACGGGCAGACAAGCACCAATTGGTCCACCCGACAATTTTTTTGCTGTCATTTCCACAAATACTCTGAAATTTGGGGAATATCTGCTAAAATGCGGGGAATTTAAGAGTCAGTTCGCGAGAGAATCGACCCTTGTTCTTCACAGCTATGTGCAAGCTTTTCAAAAAATCGAACTCAGGCCTGGGACCTCCGGTTTGGGGAAGTTGTACCTAACGATGACTTGAAGCTAAACCTGAAGAGCACAGCCCTCTAGGTTCCCTGGTCCGGCAGAGCCAGCCCTCGGAAGCAGGGTGGGCAACCATTAAAATCGGATCGTCAATAGGTCATGTTTGACTGAGTGTCACTTGCGATCCAAAGCAGCTAGAACGTTGTGCTTGGTGTCAAACAAATCATCATGACATGGGCTTTCGTTTGCCGCATAAGTAGTACTGTTTCGCTGTTTCGTTCTCTAACCACGACATCGAATGTGAAAAAATCCGCAAAAAAATTTCATGGTGAAGTTCACTAAATTGGATTTTTCTCGAAAATAAAAAAAGGTACCCTCGGGATTTTTTTATATTTTATAGCCCTGTGAATTGCGCTTCTAACGGTGCATAGAAAGTGGCAAAAACGCATGCCTCTGCATATCAAATTTCCACTCAAAGTTCAAAGA
The DNA here is from genome assembly GCA_030248155.1 of Sabatieria punctata. NCBI lineage: Eukaryota > Metazoa > Nematoda > Chromadorea > Araeolaimida > Comesomatidae > Sabatieria > Sabatieria punctata. Next base: position 5,878 of record JASANB010007129.1, read on the forward strand.
TAACCAAAAAATTGGCTTATTTACCACTATTTAAGCATGTATCCCATGCCTATGTGCGCGTGTGTGTATGTATGTATGTATGTATGTATGTATGTATGTATGTATGTATGTATGTATGTATGTATGTATGTATGTATGTATGTATGTATGTATGTATGTATGTATGTATGTATGTATGTATGTATGTATGTATGTATGTGTGTATAATTATGCTTAGTAGGAAGTTGATTCATTAGAAACTGATAATGAATTTCATAGTGAGAAATGACCAAACTAAGCTACATCAATGGCGTATCCAGGATTTTGCTAAGGGGGGGGTTGAAAATTTTTGAAGTTGCCTGGTTGGGCTCTTCCCAACAAGCGCGAGAAAATTTTGAGAAATTAGCCTTCTAAAAATGGCTTTTAAAAGATATTCTGCTCATAAAATAGACAGTTTTAGATCATGGTTAGACAGTTTGAGTACATAATTCCTTCATTTCTCTGATTTTTAGTCAATTTTCCTTCCTACCTCCGCCGCAAAGGTGGCTGTACCCAGACATGGGCAGGGGGACGAGGGGGTTGGCCCTCAGGCTCTGACTCTCCCCCTCCGCCTGCTCCCCCCTCCGCAGTCATTTTTTAAATAATTTTTTTTAGAGTATTATGATATGACTATACTAGGGTTTGATTTGAGTTATTTATATTTTATTTATTTTAGCTTATTTTAACCAAAAATAAGCAAAAAACTTGATTTCTTTCTAAACCAAAATCTTCTTGTTTTCTTCAGCCCCTCCCATGCGTCCCTCCCCCCCCCACCCCCCCCTCAGAAATACTAACATTTCCCCCCCCCACCCGAATTTCTTAACCATTATCTTGGTGTACCCACCCTACACCCCCTGGATACGCCACTGAACTATGTATCAGTCAAGGATCACTTATCAGATCACCCATTTCTGTTGCGCCACAATTCGTCTTCAACATTGACATGGTTGTGATCATTTATGTAAGCATCACGGTGGATGTAAATGTACTCATCAGTATCTTGGGGCTGTTCAATGTCAAGTTGCTCATCTTCATTTTCAGGAACTAAAAGATAGCACAAGGCAATGAAGAAAATTTGCTGCGTCCCTATTACTCTGAGTACACTGTCGCTTTTGTGCAGGTCCTCTTGGCCTGGTAGCCATGCCATCACTGCGTGCTTTGCGTGAAAAGTAGGACATAATTTGTTGCTCCGTAAGGTACTCGTTTGGCTGGAATCAAAGTGAAGCTGCAACATATGTACATGAATGTAATAATTAGGATTAGGTTTCAGTTCATGTGCTAACCACTAGAATCCCGAACATAAGGCATTTCCTTTGCCAGTGTCCCAGCAGTATGCTTCATTCGGTCTGTACGACCTTCATCAAACTTCTCATCCAGCCAAGCCACCTGGTTCGAGTTAAAGCGAATGTTTGGTGAAGATTCACGCAGAGCCCAACCTGGTTCTAATGGCTTACGTCCTGCGATGCATTGACTATTGATCGCTTCTTCAGTATCAACCTCCCTTTCGAGTTGTTGATGGATGTCATTTGAACTTGTGAAAATATTCTCAAGATTGTTCTGATACATTTGCTGAGCCACATCCTGCATTGTTTGTCTCTCTGGAATCATCTGATGGGTACCAGTGATGAGGTGTCTGATGAGATTTCCATAAAACTGGTATTTTCGACTGCACCCTTCTTCAGGGCAATTAAAAAGTTCGTTTTCGTTCACAGTCTCGAAAACCACTGGTTTGTCAACTTCCATTTCATCATCATCATCAGACTCATCAGTGCTTTGAACACGCTGCTGGGACAATTGGACTTGATCAGGTTGTGCCAGTCTCGGGTCTTCAATGTCGCTTTCTGCATCAAGCACACCTTGATCATTTTCTGCTTCTGCTGTGTTGATTTGATCTGTTGGGTAGAAAGAAACACCAACTGGCTTCCAGTAGTCTTTCCCTGGGATCTGGCACTGCAGTGCAGATCTTCATGATATTCCAGTGTTGCACTGAACCTTTCGTTATTTCCTTTGTTTTCCCACACCTTTCTTTGGAATCACTCTGCCCTTGCCAATGTTTGGCATGCGCCACACCTCCAAAACACCTTCATGAATGCCAGCAGATGGGTCAATGAATCGCCAACGGAATTTAAAGTCATTTAGCTTTGAGATGTCTGGTATGGTACTTTCTGCTTTCTCGGTTGTGCAGTAGGATGCGGAAGTGATACAGTTCTAGCATACATACATACATACATACATACATACATACATACATACATACATACATACATACATACATACATACATACATACATACATACATACATACATACATACATACATACATACATACATACATACATACATACATACATACATACATACATACATACATACATACATACATACATACATACATAGGCACGGGATACATGCTTAAATAGTGGTAAATAAGCGAATTTTTGGTTATTTTTTAACTTTGAGTGGAAATTTGATATGCAGAGGCATGCGTTTTTGCCACTTTCTATACACCGTTAGAAGCGCAATTCACAGGGCTATAAAATATAAAAAAATCCCGAGGGTACCTTTTTTTATTTTCGAGAAAAATCCAATTTAGTGAACTTCACCATGAAATTTTTTTGCGGATTTTTTCACATTCGATGTCGTGGTTAGAGAACGAAACAGCGAAACAGTACTACTTATGCGGCAAACGAAAGCCCATGTCATGATGATTTGTTTGACACCAAGCACAACGTTCTAGCTGCTTTGGATCGCAAGTGACACTCAGTCAAACATGACCTATTGACAGTCCGATTTTCATGGTTGCCCACCCTGCTTCCGAGGGCTGGCTCTGCCGGACCAGGGAACCTAGAGGGCTGTGCTCTTCAGGTTTAGCACAAGTCATCGTTAGGTACAACTTCCCCAAACCGGAGACCCCAGGGCTAAGTTTTCACGATGGCCGATTTTTCGACTTGCACATAGCAGGGTCGATTCTCTCGCGAACTGACTCTTAAAGATTATACTCAAGCATGGCATAGCACGTAAATACATGCTGTAACTTGTTCAACCCCCTTGCCGAGAATGTGGGCGAAATTTTGGGAAAATAGACGAGTTCGCAGCGGCTTATCGACCTTTTGGCGACTTTTCCCGACTTATCCCCCATTTCTCTGGCCCATGTATCGATTACTGAATGCATTTATTAGTGTTCCTACGATATCATAATTCGATGGTATTCGATATCGATATGTATAGTTATGCAAGAACATCTGAAAATTTGAAGAAGCAAACTGCTGTCGCTGCTTATCAGTCAAGCATTGATGCAATCAGCGATCTGAAATGAACTAAGTAGAGAATCGCAGAAAAGGTAGTGGCCCTTCCGAAGCCCTTCAATGAAAAGGCTGACCCCCTCAGCCCGATGCCCCACCCTCATTACGCATAAATGCGCTCAGACAGAATAGCATATTTTAAGTTATTTAATGACAAATAAGCCAACAAACCATGATTTTAATACGCGTGCCCTTAGGATTCGAAAATTTACCGCCCTTCAGCCCAAATCCTAGCCCATGTCTGCTCTGCCCTCCTGCTGCAAGTGTGCGGGGTGAGCAGCTCTTCAGTGTTATTGCAGTTGAGCACACGTACAGCATCGATTCACCAGGTCATGCTGCATCTGAAATCGTGCTCAAAATTTCGATTTTCGACCACTTAAGGGACCAAAAACAGCAGTAAACATAAGGTACTGGTATGTCCGTAGTTGGACACCCAGCCGCAGCTCCTAACATTTAGGCGTAGAGTGTAGGATGTGATTCACTGTACGTAGGTAGCCCGCCACCCAGCCGCATGTAAATTATGCAGCATGGCCCAGTTGCTGCCTTATCTCTAGTCAGTGCGTGCGTGCGTGTAGCAGGGTCTGCAACGGGCGGCCTACGACCTTATTTATTTGTCTGTGCGGTGGTGATAAAAAGTTGTTGATGACTTGCTGACGGCAAGCCGCTATGTAGAACAACAGCCACCGGCAGATCAGGTACCAGAATGGTTAAATGTAGGTCTGCAGAATTTCGACCGATAACAGTTGTAAAGCATCAGACTGAGATGTGGGCGGCATTTTTTAGATGATCAGATCAAGAGGCTTCGATTAATGTGCATCTGAACACATTTGAGCCAGCGATTTACTTGCAATGCGCTTAGAAACATCAGCAATGACGAAACTTTTGAGCAAAAATGTATGTCACGTTCGGCGGCCTATTTCTTGAGCTTGTGGATCGGCCAATTTAGGTGCTGGTGACACGTTTTCTATTGGCTGGTGCACTAAAATAATATCATTTACACATTCCTGCTACTGAAAATTCAACAAAATTGAAGTACAGTAAATGTCCAAAATTTGGCCATTTTTAGATACAAATACAGATACAAAAGTTATGCTAAAAAGTATGGCCGAAAAAATACCCTTTTTTGGCATTTTCTCAATGTTGTCCAAACTCCGACATAATGAGGGAACCGTTTTGCTCCTTCCCCGAATGCTACCAAAACAATTTAGTATGAGCCGCGCTACCCAATAACCACACTGAAAAGCGCAAACGCGCTTCCCTTAATACTGTAGTTTCCTATCGCTATAATATCTCGTCAACCAATACTGTATCCTCCTGTTTATAGTTTTCCTTTTAACTAAAAACGGACTCCACAAATAGAAAATTCGGACTGCCTGCAAAGCTTTGATGTATACCACCTTTATATATAACCCTGAAAATTATCTCAAAAACACCGGAAACTACCATTTTCTTTCTTCCTCAGCTCCCCTCGACAGCATTTTTTCAATTGATAAGTACTCCAAATCTAATGAACGAATTTCGCTCAAATCTTCACCAAAAGATAGAGAAAACTGCAATCTACAATGTCTCCAAATATTAGAGCAATCGGCCCAGAAATATAAAAGTTATGCTAAAAAGCATGGCCCAAAAATTTTTTTGCATTTTCTTCAATTTTGTCCAAAATCCCACATAAATATCTTTAGAGCTTTCTGATCGCAGTTTTCTGTGTACCGTTGGAAAGAACAGCCTTTTCTCATTCATAATATGCAATCCACACCTTTGCACGTTTACTTTTACTAGAGTTATGAGCTAAATACGACAAAAAGTCCAAAAAATTTTTTTTTAGAATTTTCGCCCAAAAATGTTAAAATCTTCTTTATATTGTGTCCTTACATCCTGACATCAATTTTGAGCCAAATCGCAAAACTTCTTACCCAGATTATCATGTCCTGAACACAGGGTGTCACAACCAAGAATAACCGACTCTTACTATTTTTCAATGTTTCATAACTTTTGATCCCGGAGTCGAAAAAACGTCTACTACCCTTAGTTTCAAACTACAATCATTCCTTAACAAAACCTAAAAGTCCCAGAGCACCAGACCTTCTCCAGATCGCGCAACCCTCTTCCCCGCTTCAAAAATCAAAAAGTAAAAAAAATTTCGAAAAAAGTGTCAAAAATTTGATCATTTTTAGTGCTTCAATCGGCCATAACTTTTGATCCCGGATTAGCATGCAATTCTACCACACGCAATATGAAACTACACATATTGCTTAACAAAACGTAACAGGTCCGATCCATGGGGACCTTTTTAACATTTGTTGGTTTTACTGGCAATTTTCAAAAATTAAAAAAATTTTTAACTGAAAAACGAAAAACAATATCCAAGAACCGACTGCACCAATAGAAAATTCAGAATTTTTGCAAACTTTTGATGTATAACACGTTACTATGTTACCGCGAGAAGTACCTTAAAAACGCCGAAAACCACCATTTTGTTTACATACAGTACTGTCACGTTTTCTTGTTATCATAACAATCATAATTCTTGTTGTCTGCACAATCAATAGAATAAATCCCTACAACCACTCTGGGAAGCTTTTCTGTATGGAGAAACCTTTAACAGAATGTGCATAAATCGAAAATAATGTAATTGAAGTACCCTAAAATTCCGAAAAAAGCGACATCATTTTTTGCTACCCCCTCCCCCTCCTGGTGCGTCGTCTATCGTCTAACCAATTTCAAAAGTTGACAGTACGTGCTACTTCTACCCGGAAAGTAGACAGGAAAAACCTGAAAGGTAGGTACCGACCTAGTAGGTGTCAGGTAAGTACTTTTATTTTCAAGTAGGTTCAGGTTCAGGTTCAGGTTCACAATTTTCAGGTTAATACCCAGGTTTCAGGTTCAGGTTCAGGCAGACATGGGCTAGCATTTCGGCTGAGGGGGGGGGGCAGAATTTTCAATTCCTGAGGGGGGGCTGAGGGGGGTAGGAGCGCCTGAGGGGGGGCTGAGGGGGTGGTAAGCCAAAAAGTCCGATTTTGGCTAAAATCAAGGTTTTTTGGTTTATTTTTGGTTAAAATAAGCTAAAATACGCTATTCTGAGCTCATTTACACCTAATCCAGGCATATTTTTATCATAATTTTTTATACAAAATCCTTCCAAAAAATTCCTGAGGGGGGGTAGCGGCCGGCTGAGGGGGGTAGGTCAGAGCCTGAGGGGGGGCCAACCCTCCTCAGCCCCCCCCCCTTTGCCCATGTCTGGGTTCAGGTATACATACCTACCAACTGTACTTTCAGCATTAAAATATGCCTTAAATATCAGTTCTGAATGCACAAATTCTGTAGAGCTCGATTTCTCGCTACGTTAGTGTGTTTTGATCATTGTAACACAATGCTTCTGCATGCTCGTATTGCACATACATGGCAGGTCTATGTACAGGGTGTCTCAAAAAAATGATCACATTTCTTTTTACTGTCATTTCCGCCAATTTTGACCAAATAGGCTGAAATTTGGCCTATAGGTGCCAAAATTCGGGGAATTTTATGTGTTAAGTTTGGTGTACTAGGCTTGACTCATTCTCGAGAAATTTCAAAAAAGGTGAAACTTGGTAATTTCAATAGCGAAAGCCAGTCACCGAAAAACGTTACATTACATTATCGCCTAAACTCGAACGATAGCGTTGGAGTTTGTGCGTAAACTTTTTACACACGAATTACCCTGAACTTCTGCGTTTACACTCCAAATTTCATCCAATTCCGACAAAAATTAGGAAAGATACAGGAAAAGGAAATGTTTCCATTTTTCGGTGACCGGCTTTCACTATTGAAATTACCAAATTTCACTTTTTTTAAAATTTCTCGGGAATGAGTCAAGCATTGTGCACCAAACTTTAACATACAAAACTCCCGGAATTTTGGCACCTATGGTCCAAATTTCAGCCTACATTGTATTTGGTCAAAATTTGCGGAAATGGCAGTAAAAAGAAAGGTGATCATTTTTTCGGTGACCGGCTTTCACCATTGAAATTACCAAATTTCACTTTTTTTTTAAATTTCTCGGGAATGAGTCAAGCCTAGCGCAGCAGACTTTAACACATAAAATTCCCCGAATTTTGGCAGTTTTTCTTATGTAGTTTTTGATGCTGATTCTGGTGATAATCATATTTTTTATCTACGTTGAGCAGTTCTGAAGATATGGGCATTTTGAGAATTTGCGAACAAAACCGTTGCAGTTGGTATGCAATGGTGGTTTGAAGTGTTACTCAATTCTGTCATATGCTAGATACGGAGCCATGGAATTAGCATCACTTAATGCAGTTTTTGCTGATTATGAAAATTACCTCTATTTTTCAATCGGACGGCTTCTGAGTGAGTTACTTAAAACCACTACACCAACTGTGCCGGCTTCGACGCTAGTATTGAGTCCGAATTGTAGGGGAGGGCGGTGGGCACTAAAAACGCTAAAATCGCAATTTTTGGTTTTTAAATCGTCAAAAATTGCTATTTTGGGCTTAGACATATTTTGTAGTGACTACTAACTACTAACCACTAACAACTATTTTTTTGGGTTTTATGACGTCATCCAGACTACAAACTGACTACAACTACATATTCAGATTCAGTGACTACAAATTAACTACAAAATACCTTTTGAATTAATGAATTTGTAGTCAGCAAAAGCATATCATATCATACTCATTAGCCATTTAGAAACGGAAATGGTCCCATTTTATCGGTGGGTTTTTGTTAACTGAGCTTTTTCACTAGTTTTGACAACTTTGTTTGCCATTCAAAAGCAATTTTCCTGTTATATTTTGGAATATTTATTGAATTTCTGACCGTTTGTAAACAAAGCAAAGTGCACGTTTGTTTTGTTTCTTGGTAGACAAAATATAATATGGGTTGAATAATACCGAAAATATGTCTTTTGAAGTTGTAAGCAAGATAACGGCATATTTTGAAGCTAATCCTAAATTTAAAACTTTCGTAGTGGAAATTAGCAGGTATTTTTGGCATCACACCTTGTAGAAAAGTAGATGTTATTCCTTAAATGTCTACCTCTCCCCTGTTTGGTTCACTATTTTAGATTTTCAATTTCTTGTTTATATCCCAAGCCTAAAAATTTGATAATTTTACTCAAAATTCTGCTGACTACAAATTGACTACTAACTACCACTACATATTCAAAATCGGAAAATTTTGAGACTACTAACTAAGACTACAAATCATTTTTGGCGACTTTTAGAGACTACAAGTTACAAAGTTTGTCGCCCGAGTAATACAAAGCCGTCGGAGCGACAGGCCATAAGTCGCCATATTTGACATATTACATAGCCTAACTAATAACAAATGCTGCGGCAAATTTTGCTCTTTTACCAAGACCGTAAATTTGCCCAAAGACTTAGCATTCACAACTTCATTTGGCAGTTGATTCCAGAATTTTACCATCTTATGAGTAAAAAAGTTGAGTCTACAATTTAGATGTTTCTTAGAAATAAGGATAGCTAGCTTACAATCATTTCCTCTGGTTCTGGTCACCTCACCTTTGACCTCTCAAAAAATTCTGAAAATGCTACATCTACAAGGCAGTAAAAAATGCGATACATATACTGTAGATCTATCACAAATCGTCGGTATTCTAATGTTTCAAGATCCAGAAGACGCACTCTGTTCAAGTACTCGCCATAGAGTCTGTCCATTCCTGTCAATCTTCGTGTAAAAGATCGTTGGACACTCTCTAACAGCCGTATATCCTTATACTTATATGGGTTCCAAACCGGAGAAGCATACTCGAGCTTTATAGGACGAACAAATGCCTTAAAAAGTTTTAGCAAAAAGTCAGGATTTTTACTTGTAAAGGCTCTGTGAATAAGGTTTGCGCCTTTACCGGCCTCTCTGGCAATTTTTACACATTGAGAGAAAAAAGCAGTCCAGCGCTACAAGAACTCCTAAATCTCGTATTTCAGAAACTGTCTGTATTTGCGTCCCTTCGACTAAGTAATCTATGTAACTGAGGATTTGAAAAACCAATATGCAATACTGCACACTTATGTAGTGCTAATGTCAACTTAACAGAAGAGCACCAATCGATTACTTTGTTGATAGCCTTTTCAAGATCACTGATATCGTATCCCGTTTTAGGAAAGCCCATGTACACCTTACAATCATCAGCGAACATACAGTATAGATAAAAAAATGTCCCATCGCTTTTTCGGCCTTCACTCAAACGTTTCGTTCTCAGTCACTTCTTTACCGATTTGGCTCAAATTTTCAGGAAAAATTAACAACATAGTTGGCTAAATATTCTGCAAGTGTGGCGCCAAAATTCCGACTCATACTGGTTTTATGACCTGAAAACTAGGAATGAGGGTGGTCCACGCAAATTTAATTTTTTTCGGTAATACAAGGAGTACAGGCCTGAAACTTGCAGGAATGATTGGTGTTGCCATTGGGCATAACATACTAAGCGGGCAGCCCTGTAGCTCAAAGGGCACTAAAATGGGGGAATTTCAAAAACATGACGAAATATGACTTTTCTTCGTAAAACCGGCAAAATGACGATTCTAAAGATTTTCAATTTTCAAAAAACGCTGCAGGGATGGTTACCATACATGTAACAGGGGGGTCTGGGGGGTCTGCCCCCCACCCGACGTAGGCCAGCCCCCCCGGCTGGGGGCCCCCCCCCCCGAGACGATTTCACCGACCCGCCCCTCCGATTTTTCTGGCAAGTAAATTTTCGAGCAAATTTTTGCAATTTTTTTACAATTTCACACACAAAAATTGCCAAAATCGCCTGCAAAACAGCACTTTTTAGCTGTATTTCAGCCCAAATTAGCGATTTTTGGCAATTTTTAGCTAAAAAATTGCGATTTTTTCGATTTTTGAGCGTTTTTTAGTGCCCACCCCCCTGCCCCAAAATTTTTGCTCAGACCCCCCGGCCGGCGCCTGACCCCCCAATCCCCCCTCCCCCATCGGCGGATGACCTGTTACATGTATGATGGTTACTATGGTGTGGAACAGAACTTAAATATCAGGTTCATTTATTTGTCGAACTTCCTGCTACAATCTATGTTGATTAACAACAGATTCAGTGCTTTGATTCTAGAAGGTGCAGATTTCTAAACTATGGGATTTTCACTCATGTTTTTGAAATTTCCCCCATTTTAGTGCCCTTTGAGCTACAGGGCTGCCCGCTTAGTATGTTATGCCCAATAGCAAAGCAACACCAATCATTCCTGCAAGTTTCAGGACTGTACTCCTTGTATTACCGAAAAAAAATAAATTTGCGTGGACCACCCTCATTCCTAGTTTTCGGGTCATAAAACCAGTACGAGTCGGAATTTTGGTACTAAACTTGCAGAATATTTAGCCAACCATGTTGTTAATTTTTGCTGAAAATTTGAGCCACATCGGTAAAGAAGTGACCGAGAACGAAACGTTTGAGTGCAGGCCGAAAAAGCGATGGGACATTTTTTTATCTATACTGTATTAATGTTCACCATGCTGTCTTGAAATAAGAGCGGGAGGTCATTCATTTAAAGCAAAAAGAGAATTGGTTTGGTCCGAGACAAGACCCCTGGGGACCACTAACTACGACTACAATTTAAAATTTGTAAAAGAAATAGGTCTAGCCAGGGGCTGTCTGAGAAACCAGCAACAAGGCCCACACCGGTTTAGTGCTTTGGCCCGGCGGCCGCTGGGAGCTGTCAGCACCATGACGTCAACGCGCCAGGCACTCTCTTAGTACCTGGCTCCCAACAGCATGGCTAGAGTGGCTGGCAGTGATAGAATGCAAACGTCTGAGATGACGAACCACGCGGGTTGCGCAATGGACCGCATAGTAGGTCTGAGTGTAGAGCCGTAAGGTCTCGGATCGGATCAATACTAGCGTCGGCCGGCGCTAAACCCTCAACCACTGTTTACATGTGTGACTCTATTTAGCCCTGGGTACGCTACGCTACTGCTGGCAAGAGCACCTTTTCAGCAAAGCCGTGCACAATGTCCAACGAAGCGTCGTGTAGTTTTCCCTCACCAAACAGATCGAACAAAATCTTGGGGAAAAACCACGGTTTCTTCATGCGGTCATGTACGATGCGATTTATTCTAAACCACCACTCCGGTACTTTAAATACTGTTTTAAATGCCAAATAAAACTGACACATAGATAGCTGTGACGTATTCTGGTTGTTTTTGCTGCTGCGCCCCGATACTTCTGCCCATGGCGGTTTTGCAGATTATGTCCAGAGCGCAGAGCGTTATGTACGGGTACAAGTCAACCTCCCTACCTACCACCTCTTCCAGGTTGTGCAGCAAGATGCTTGCCTGCAACACAACTACTGTACCTAATAATCCTAAAGCGTTTTTGCATCAAATCCAAACCAAACCACATCAAGTTTCAAAGTAGACCTTTGAAATTACTGGATTTAAAAAGCAAAATCTTTTCTATTACCTGTTGACTGTAGACAGCTACGAAATCTTTCAGAATGTCGTAATGAAATGCCGGAGTGAGCAGCTTACGACGAGGACGCCATCTTGCGGCCGCACTACAAACATTTGTGCTAATTTTATGTTAGTACCATATTGCAAAAGCTATTTCAGACCTGGTTAGGAGCCCCAAACCTAACCACGGCTTGAGCAAGTCATAGTCGGCCGTTTTATTCAAATGCTTGCTACTGCTTAACACAGGCTCAATCTAAAAAAGGAGAAAAAATAAAAGAAGTTTGTTTGATTAACGTATGTAGGCCCATGAGTTTGCAACAAGGACAAGAACAAGTAGGGGCGGGTTGCGACAGACAAACGCCCATTATACTTCAACTTTACCATAACCAAAATTAATAAGTAGAATTCAGACCTCATCGGCTCCATACAGAAAGATGTAGGGGAAAAAAGAAAGCCAAAGTCTCAGCATTCGTGGCTTTTGATACATCGTAGTTAATCCGTCGCCTTGAGAGAACCAATCTAAAACAGAAAATTTGCCTTTCGAAAAGCAAAAACAGCACAGTACTGTTATTTTACTATAGTATAGTAAAACAAAAATTAGTAATACTAGTGGTATTTTACTAGTAGTAAAATAATAGTAAAAAGTAAAATTAAGAGCCAATAGTAAAGTAAAAATTAAATCAAATTAACAAAGACCGTCAATAGTAAAATGGAAATTTTACTACTATTTTACTAGTTTTTGGTGAATTCCAGCAAAACTCTTGATCAATTTTGCAATAAAAGATGTGTGGACGCAGTTTTGTCAGTCGAATTTCTGACATTTTTATCTCTAAAGTTCTTGAGAACCACGTTTAATGGTCAAATTTAACAACTATTTAGCACCAACATTAATTATTCATAAGATCTTGGCATCATTGATGAGAAATTACCCCTAATGACTAGTAAAATCGTAGTAAAATAGTAGTAAAATTAGTAAAATTATTAGTAAAACAAAAATTAGTAAAATCGGAGCTGCTTGGTAGTAAAACAAAAATAAAAATTAAATTGAAGAGCTGAATTTATAGTAAATTTAGTAAATACAGTATAGATAAAAAAAATGTCCCATCGCTTTTTCGGCCTTCACTCAAACGTTTCGTTCTCAGTCACTTCTTTACCGATTTGGCTCAAATTTTCAGCAAAAATTAACAACATGGTTGGCTAAATATTCTGCAAGTATGGTGGCAAAGCTCCGACTCATACTGGTTTTATGACCCGAAAACTAGGAATGAGGGTAGTCCACACAAATTTAAGAGTCAGTCTCTGATTCGATCGAGTCTCCGCCCTTATCCCTATGTCAAGTTGAAAATCGAACTTTTGCGTAGAGACCTGTGCGTTGGTGTATTACGAGGCATTCATCAGTTATGTTAAACCTGAAAAGGGTTTATGGATTTGACACTCCATTCCCGAGATACAAGCCGCCAAAAATCGGCCCGCTTAACTATGGGACCAAAATTCTCAATTCTAATTTCTTTCGTACCAATAAGAGTTGGGACTAAAAAATTGGGGATTTTAGGTAACTTTTTGAGTAGTTTAAGAATTTTTGGTCCAAAATTATTTTTGAGTAAAAAATTTTTTTTGCGACCACTTTGGCCGGCCCTAGCTCGTCTGGAACCCCCCTACACAGTTTTTTTATTTCAGAATTTTGTAGCGCTATCAATTTGCCAGACTTTGGTGTAAAGCATTTTGGGCTGCGACCCGACATTCGTGAGATATTCGCCTCCGAATGGCCAAAACCGTGCAGAATTTGCTGGTTTTGCAGTACACAAAGCTATGATGCCGGATTACTTTCATTGTAATAAGAGTTGGGACTAAAAAAATTGGGGATTTTAGGTAACTTTTTGAGTAGATTAAGAATTTTTGGTCCAAAATTATTTTTTTGAGTATAAAAATTTTTTGCGACCACCTTTGGCCGGCCCTAGCTCGTCTGGAACCCCCTACACAGTTTTTTTTTTTATTTCAGAATTTTGTAGCGCTATCAATTTGCCAGACTTTGGGTGTAAAGCATTTTGGGCTGCGACCCGACAATCGTGAGATATTCGCCTTGCTCGAATGGCCAAAACCGTGCAGAGTTTGCTAGTTTTGCAGTACACAAAACTTACGATGCCGGATTACTTCATTGTAATGAGTTGGGACTAAAAATTGGGGATTTTAGGTAGCTTTTTGAGTAGATTAAGAATTTTTGGTCCAAAATTATTCTTGAGTAAAAAAAATTTTTTGCGACCACCTTTGGCCGGCCCTAGCTCGTCTAGAACCCCTACACAGTTTTTTTATTTCAGAATTTTGTAGCGCTATCAATTTGCCAGACTTTGGTGTAAAGCATTTTTGGGCTGCGACCCGACAATCGTGAGATATTCGCCTCCGAATGGCCAAAACCGTGCAGAATTTGCTAGTTTTGCAGTACACAAAGCTACGATGCAGGATTACTTTCATGGTAATAATATTTGGGACTAAAAAATTGGGGATTTTTAGGTAACTTTTTGAGCAGATTAAGAATTTTTGGTCCAAAATTATTTTTCAGTAAAAAAAATTTTTTGCGACCACCTTTGGGCAGCCCTAGCTCGTCTGGAACCCCCCTACACAGTTTTTTTTATTTCAGAATTTTGTAGCGCTATCAATTTGCCAGACTTTGGTGTAAAGCATTTTGGGTTGCGACCCGACAATCGTGAGATATTCGCCTCCGAATGGCCAAAACCGTGCAGAATTTGCTAGTTTTGCAGTACACAAAGCTACGATGCCGGATTACTTTCATTGTAATAAGAGTTGGGACTAAAAATTGGGGATTTTAGGTAACTTTTTGAGTAGATTGAGAATTTTTGGTCCAAAATTATTTTTGAGTAAAAAAAATTTTTGCGACCACCTTTGGCCGGCCCTAGCTCGTCTGGAACCCCCCCTACACAGTTTTTTTTTTTATTTCAGAATTTTGTAGCGGTATCAATTTGCCAGACTTTGGTGTAAAGCATTTTGGGCTGCGACCCGACAATCGTGAGATATTCGCCTCCGAATGGCCAAAACCGTGCAGAATTTGCTAGTTTTGCAGTACACAAAGCTACGATGCCGGATTACTTTCATTGTAATAAGAGTTGGGACTAAAAAATTGGGGATTTTAGGTAACTTTTTGAGTAGATTAAGAATTTTTGGTCCAAAATTATTTTTGAGTAAAAAATTTTTTTGCGACCACATTTGGCCGGCCCTAGCTCGTCTGGAACCCCCATACACAGTTTTTTATTTCAAATTTTGTAGCGGTATCAATTTGCCAGACTGTGGTGTAAAGCATTTTGGGCTGCGACCCGACAATCGTGAGATATTCGCCTCCGAATGGCCAAAACCGTGCACAATTTGCTAGTTTTGCAGTACGGTTTTGGCCATTCGGAAGCGAATATCTCACAGTGAAATCGCAGCCCAAAATCTTGCTTAAAGTCTGGCAAATTGATAGCGCTACAAAATTCTGAAATAAAAAAAACTGTGTAGGGGGGTTCCAAAGACGCTAGGGCCGGCCAAAAGTGATCGCAAAAAAAATTTTTTACTCAAAAATAATTTTGGATCCAAAAATTCTTAATCTACTCAAAAAGTTACCTAAAATCCCCAATTTTTTAGTCCTAACTCTTATTACAATGAAAGTAATCCAGCATCGTAGCTTTGTGTACTGCAAAACTGGCAAATTCTGCACGGTTTTGGCCATTCTGAGCGGAATATCTCACGATTATCGGTTTGCAGCCCAAAATGCTTTACACCAAAGTCTGGCAAATTGATTGCGCTACAAAATTCTGAAGTAAAAAAACTGTAGGGGGGGTTTCGGACGAGCTAGGGCCTGCGAAAGGTGGTCACAAAAAAATTTTACTCAAAAATAATTTTGAGCCAAAAATTCTTAAACTACTCAAAAAGTTACCTAAAATCCCCAGTTTTTCCCAACTTATTGGTACAAAAGAAATTCGAGTTGAAATTTTGGTCCCATAGTTAAGCGGGCCGATTTTTGGCGGCTTGTATCTCGGGAATGGAGCGTCAAATCCATAAACCCTTTGCAGGTTTAACATAACTCATGAATGCCTATTAGTACACCAACGCACAGGTCTCTGCGCAAAAGTTCGATTTTCAACTTGACATACCAAGACTCGATCGAATCAGAGACTGACTCTTAATTTTTTTCGGTAATACAAGGAGTACAGGCCTGAAACTTGCAGGAATGATTGGTGTTGCTATTGGGCATAACATACTAAGCGGGCATGCCTGTAGCTCAAAGGGCACTAAAATGGGGGAATTTCAAAAACATGACGAAACATGACTTTTCTTCGTAAAACCGGCAAAATGACGATTCTAAAGATTTTCAATTTTCAAAAAACGCTGCAGGGATGATTACTATGGTGTGGAACAGAACTTAAATATCAGGTTCATTTATTTGTCGAACTTCCTGATACAATCTATGTTGATTAACAACAGATTCAGTGCTTTGATTCTAGAAGGTGCAGATTTCTTAACTATGGGATTTTCACTCATGTTTTTGAAATTCCCCCATTTTAGTGCCCTTTGAGCTACAGGGCTGCCCGCTTAGTATGTTATGCCCAATAGCAACACCAATCACTCCTGCAAGTTTCAGGACTGTACTCCTTGTATTACCGAAAAAAATAAATTTGCGTGGACCACCCTCATTCCTAGTTTTCGGGTCATAAAACCAGTATGAGTCGGAATTTTGGCACCACACTTGCAGAATATTTAGCCAACCATGTTGTTAATTTTTGCTGAAAATTTGAGCCAAATCGGCAAAGAAGTGACTGAGAACGAAACGTTTGAGTGAAGGCCGAAAAAGCGATGGGACATTTTTTTATCTATACTGTAGTAAAATAAAAGTCCACTAGTAAAATAACAGTACAGCACAGATGGTTGTACCGGCTGGGTCGCTGTTGAACTGATGAATGTTGCCATCTAGGAGGAAAGAGCGCGGAGAGGGGATTTTGTCGATTTTGTACCGCAAGCGTAGAAACTTGACCAGCCAGTACAATAGAAAGGGTAAAAGAATCACGAAAACTACTGAAGCGCCCAGCACAGCCATGACTACCTCTTACGTATGTCGGTGGGATTTACTGGCAGTGCTGTCATGCCGACGCTGCGATCTTATCCGAGATAAAAGATCTCTTAAAGGATAGCAGTGAAATAGCCTCCTAGGAAGGTTTCGCCAGGCGTCCTCGTATGTATCTTTAGCACCAAACCCCCTCCTACCAAGACGCAATTTCTGAGACGATTCAGGATCAAGGGAGCCTCCCCAAATTGGTCTAGGTCAGACCACCGATTTTTCTCATTTTTACTCATTTCTTATATAAATATGTGCCAAAAAAACTGCGAAACCCAAAGTATGAGCCACACTGGACCACAGAGAGCGCCAGGGTGCCCTACTGTTGCATGCGTATACGCATTACGCATATCATTACGCAAAGTACGCATTGCATTTTAAAATGCGTATACGCATACGCATACGCATACGCATTTGAATTTCATTACGCAATATTATTACGCATTCTGCCAAAAGTTTGCGTATTTTTGCGTAATGCGTATTGGGTCTAAAATAGCTGTCTTTTCGAGAGTGACTTGCAAAAATTAGTTGAACTTCTTACCAAATTGTCATTTTTTATGTATGTAGCTAGTGCGAAGGTAGGTACCAACAATTTTTTTGAGAAATTGGAAAGCTTTAGCTAAAGCTGTGCCTACTCTGTTTGAAAAGAGGGGAAACTTTCATGGCGGGAATGAAATGCCGGCCAAATCCTTGAATTGTTAGTCTCTAGGTTTTGGTTAGCATCTGTTGCTCACATGTGACAGGTCATCCGCTGAAGGGGGCAGGGGGTTGGGGGGTCCGGCGCCGGCCGGGGTGGAGTCTGAGCCAAAACTTTCGGAGGGGGTGGGCACTAAAAAACATACAAAAATCGCTGTTTTGGGCTGAAATACAGCTAAAAAGTGCAGTTTTACAGACTATTTTGGCAATTGCAAAAAATTTAAAATCGCAAAATTTGTTCAAAAAATTGAGTCTCTCTGGCAGTGTCAGAGAGCAGAGGGACTGTCTGAAATTGCAAAGAAATCGCAAAAATGTGCTCAAAAAATTGAGTCTCTCTGGCAGTGTCAGTGGGAAAAATCGTCTCGGGGGGATCTGGCCTAAAGTCTTTTACATGTATAAGCTGTTAGTGGTTCCTTCCACTGTATGTTTAGTTTATATGTTTGAAAACGCTATTTAAAATTTCTTTAGGTTTCTTTCGGAAATGAACATTCGGCTAAATTAGTGAAGGGAAACGCATAAACATATGTACTTGTATGTACGTACATGCAGGGTACTGTATTGAAATTGTTTTAGGGCCTCAGGCCTCTAGTATGCATCTAAAAGGCCTAGATTACAAAGTTAGAAAACTAAGAGCATAATAATAGTAGTGTCAAAAAAGGTTATTTAGTGAAATTTCTCAATGTTTCTAGGATTACGCATTACGCATACGCAATACGCAAAATACGCATTAGTTTTTGCAATGCGTATACGCAAACTCATACGCATTTGTAGTTGGAATGCGTATACGCATACGCATGCGCATACGCATTTGAAAAATCCAGTATTAAACAACAGTAGGGTTCAAACGCATACGCATTTGAAAAATCCAGTATTAAACAACAGTAGGGTTCAAACGCATATGCATTTGAAAAATCCAGTATTAAACAACAGTAGGGTTCAAACGCATATGCATTTGAAAAATCCAGTATTAAACAACAGTAGGGTTCAAACGCATATGCATTTGAAAAATCCAGTATTAAACAACAGTAGGGTTCAAACGCATACGCATTTGAAAAATCCAGTATTAAACAACAGTAGGGTTCAAACGCATATGCATTTGAAAAATCCAGTATTAAACAACAGTAGGGTTCAAACGCATATGCATTTGAAAAATCCAGTATTAAACAACAGTAGGGTTCAAACGCATATGCATTTGAAAAATCCAGTATTAAACAACAGTAGGGTTCAAACGCATATGCATTTGAAAAATCCAGTATTAAACAACAGTAGGGTTCAAACGCATACGCATTTGAAAAATCCAGTATTAAACAACAGTAGGGTTCAAACGCATATGCATTTGAAAAATCCAGTATTAAACAACAGTAGGGTTCAAACGCATATGCATTTGAAAAATCCAGTATTAAACAACAGTAGGGTTCAAACGCATATGCATTTGAAAAATCCAGTATTAAACAACAGTAGGGTTCAAACGCATATGCATTTGAAAAATCCAGTATTAAACAACAGTAGGGTTCAAACGCATATGCATTTGAAAAATCCAGTATTAAACAACAGTAGGGTTCAAACGCATACGCATTTGAAAAATCCAGTATTAAACAACAGTAGGGTTCAAACGCATATGCATTTGAAAAATCCAGTATTAAACAACAGTAGGGTTCAAACGCATATGCATTTGAAAAATCCAGTATTAAACAACAGTAGGGTTCAAACGCATATGCATTTGAAAAATCCAGTATTAAACAACAGTAGGGTTCAAACGCATATGCATTTGAAAAATCCAGTATTAAACAACAGTAGGGTTCAAACGCATATGCATTTGAAAAATCCAGTATTAAACAACAGTAGGGTTCAAACGCATACGCATTTGAAAAATCCAGTATTAAACAACAGTAGGGTTCAAACGCATATGCATTTGAAAAATCCAGTATTAAACAACAGTAGGGTTCAAACGCATATGCATTTGAAAAATCCAGTATTAAACAACAGTAGGGTTCAAACGCATATGCATTTGAAAAATCCAGTATTAAACAACAGTAGGGTTCAAACGCATATGCATTTGAAAAATCCAGTATTAAACAACAGTAGGGTTCAAACGCATATGCATTTGAAAAATCCAGTATTAAACAACAGTAGGGTTCAAACGCATACGCATTTGAAAAATCCAGTATTAAACAACAGTAGGGTTCAAACGCATATGCATTTGAAAAATCCAGTATTAAACAACAGTAGGGTTCAAACGCATATGCATTTGAAAAATCCAGTATTAAACAACAGTAGGGTTCAAACGCATACGCATTTGAAAAATCCAGTATTAAACAACAGTAGGGTTTAAACGCATATGCATTTGAAAAATCCAGTATTAAACAACAGTAGGGTTCAAACGCATACGCATTTGAAAAATCCAGTATTAAACAACAGTAGGGTTCAAACGCATATGCATTTGAAAAATCCAGTATTAAACAACAGTAGGGTTCAAACGCATATGCATTTGAAAAATCCAGTATTAAACAACAGTAGGGTTCAAACGCATACGCATTTGAAAAATCCAGTATTAAACAACAGTTCTTTCTGCGTCTGTTCTGCAACAACTGGTCTGGCTCCTACACTGATCTGCTAGAAGCTGCTTCAGTCAAAAGTCAACAGAAATGGACTGCTGTGTGGAAGTTTGCTGTTATGCGCAGGCTTGAACTTTATTACCGTTACTTCCAAAACCTGCGTTATGCACCACGCCAATGGTTTCCGCGGTCTGCCAACAGAAGGAGTGCAAGGACGAACCACGAGTTACGGGTCGACTTATTACCTTGTTCGGTCTCTACCGGCTCTAGTTTTATTCCTTATTGCGCTCGTTTATGGAACCAGTTGCCTGCTGATACTGTAGTTTTATCCTTACCTGGTTTTGCTTCTTTTCTATGCTCGCCCGCGTTTGATTCCTTTCTAGTTCATGTACAGTATTTCGTCAGACCTCTGTTGTTGTAATGCTTTTAATGCTTTTGTATTTTTGCCGCTCGGTTGCTGGTTTTAACTGATGTTTGAGCTTTTCGGCATAAACAGACAGACAGACAGACAGACAGGGTGCCCTTCCAAAGTAGGGTCGTTGAGTCAAAACTCTAAAATTCAGGTGTCCACTTCAGACCAGCGTTATACGCTCAAAATTTGTGCTAGATTGGCGTTCAATACACCAATAGATGCAGATTTCAAAAATGTATTTAAAATATCTTCGACCTATGCGTTTTGGACCAAAAATGCGGTCGAACGCCATTTTTTGCATACTGACCAAGACATTGACCTTAACTTTTGCACCTCGGTGTCATGGGACAGACGTCGATTTTTTATATAATTTTGCCTACAAAACCCGCAGCGTACACACAAAAATTTGGAGAAAATCATCGCGTGCCACTAGGCCGAAATTGGCTCTGGAAGTGTTGGACGAAAAAATGTTTCCAATAAATTTTAACAAAAATAAAATTCTCTGATGACGATTGTGACAATTGTATTTGGGAAAAATTGCAATTTGGACGAAAGCGCGCAGATTTCTGTTTAATTCAGCAAGAAGAGATGATCTGTTCCTGTACTTGCAATGCAAATCAGAAGATGAAAGTGTGATATGATATCAGTGTGATATCCCATTGTTACATACTGCTCCTTGAGGAGTAGGCCAAAACAGACCAAAGACACTTCTTTGGCGCAAAAGTATCCGTGTCCGCGATTTTCGGACACTTTTTGGACATGGATACTTTCCGCAATAAGTGTCCGGAAATGAGTCATAAGCGTCAGCCACACGCGCGCACACTTCGTTGAATGGTTACCGCCAGTTTTGTTTTTAAAATTTCTTGAACGAATGCCAAGTTTTGTTCTAACAATCCTTGCGTTTGGTTCCTGTTCAAGGGAGCGGTTTAGGTGTAGCACAGGGTTGTATATTTTTCCGAAAAAAACCTCGGCCTGTTTTTTTTCAGTTTTTTTCCGGTTTTTTCCGGTTTTTTTTCCTAAATCGCGGAAAAAAACTCCAGCCCAAGTTCTGAGTATCCTAGGCTGGTTTTATGATTCCTAACGCTTTCTAGCGCCTTCCTCAGTCTTGTTAGACCAGAAATACACGTGTTACATTGATATAAATCACGAAACAGGCATGAAACAGTGCCTGACAGGTTCCATAAATAACGCTATATGCAAATTTTCTTACAGCAGTTTGCATTTTTGTTTTTTCATGCCAAATTTGGTCTTTTTTGTTGTTTTTCTAACAGTTTTGAGTCAGTATGGCCTATTATACATAGCAAAAGTCCATTTTTTAAACGAAAAATGACGTAAATTAGCTATTTTTAGCTTGAGTTTTTTTCCGCGATTTATGTTTTTTTCCAACCCTTAGGAAAAAAACCGGTTTTTTCCGAAAAAAAACAGTTTTTTTCCGGTGTTTTTTTCCCACCTCACATCCCTGGTGTAGCAGTACAACCAGTTGTAAAATCGGTACCAGAGAACAAACAGAAACCATAGATACTGCGACTATTAGGGAGCGTCGGTAAATGTCTGTTCGGCCGGCCAACCGTCGCCCGGCCAACGAGAGATGGCCGCTAGCCGAGTTTCGCCAACTGGTAAGTTTCGTCGCCTGGTCAGTTTCGTCGACTGGTCAGTTTCGTCGACTCAATAAATTCTCCGCTAGTTTGTTGGCAATCGTAGCTGCGAGAAAAACTATCGCAGTTCTAACCTTTTAGACCTAATAAATAATCAGGAAACCTAATGTAACTAGAAAACTTTTCAGTGTCTACAACTTTTCAGTGTCTAATATCAATCACTGCCTGTACTTACAGTGATTTGTATGAAACAGCACTACAAAAACAAATATCTGCTTGTGGCATGTACTGTGCTAGATCAGCATCAAAATTCTTCTGACTTCATTTGCTTTTAAGTTTTCTGCTGCTTTCTGCTCACAGAAATGTGGATTGCCCAGACGATCAAGATCTGTCATTACGAACCTATCTGCGACAGTCATGGTAGGCAGCTAAATTCCATACAAATTCTCGTAAGAATGTACAGGTACATACACAGATGACTTACTCGATCCGGACGCTTCTGCGTGTCTTTGATTAACCGGCAGTTGCTGCAAACCCAGTATTCCGTTCCGTTGGCCTTTCATGAAGCTGACTGTTGGTTTTGATGGTGGCTTGGTTTCGCTTGCTTGTTCCAAACTGGGCTCGACCAAAATGAGCCATGGCAAACGGCCGGGAATAGACAACTCACCTTTGTGCCAAAGTTGGGACAGGCAGTGGTGAAAGAAGGGTGGAAGGTGGCAACCAAAAGCATGAAGCAGACCAGAAACAGACGGTGGGGTAGATGATGGGATGCCGCCTATTTAGTGTTTGCTGAGGCTGTTGCACAACTTTTCCACTTGACTGCGATCAGTTCATTTGTGTGGCACCGCATAATTACACGTCCATTACAAGCTACCAGCGCTAGCTTTATACATAAACTACTACCATTTACAAATGCTTTAGCGGACCGGTTTTTTGTTGTGTCGACGAACTGACTGGTCGACGAAACTGACCAGTCGACGAAACTGACCAGTTGGCGAAACTGACCCGCGGCAATTCCGGCCAGTCGATGAAACTCACCCACCGGAGTCAGATTTCGACGAAACTGACCAGTCAACGAATCTGACCGGTCGACGAAACTGATCTGAATCGTTAAAGGCACGGAGCTGCTATTCAGAGGGCATAAAAGGTTAAGTTACATCCTTGATAGCTCCGGCCATCACTTGGCCACTGGAACCGAACATTTATCGACGCCCTGTACTTTTTTGTAGATAAACTATGGAATTGATGTTTGGCCGTTTCCGCGAACAGAAAAGGTCAGTGCTTGTCACAAAGGCCTATTTCAATCAATATGCTTGAGTAGGAAGCCAGGGTTGGGGCACCCTCCCCTATGCCGATGTAGTTTTTCATTTACCCTCCCCCCAATAAAAATGCAGTACATGCAGTACTGTCATGTTTTCTTTTTGCCATACTGCGTAATCAATTGAATAAATCCATTCTAACCACTCTGCATACCCTTTCTATGGTTTGAACCTTTGCCATAATGTACACAAATTGAAAATAACACAATCAAAGTTCCAAAAAAGTCCGAAAAAAGCTACCGGAGAGTGCGCATAGGGTACCCCTCAGATAGTGTACCCGGGATACACTATGTCCATACATGTACTAGGGGGATTTGGGGGGTTAGCCCCCTGCTGGAAAGGCCAAACCCCCCTCAGCCCCCCACGAGACAGGTTAAGGGACCCCCACCAAAAATACAAGTACTAAAGTCCATGTAAAAATGATTGGCGGTGGCGGAAAAAAGCGATTTTCTCAAAAACTTTCTTCAAGACCCCAAACTTTTTTTATATCAATCGATAGCAAATTACAAGTGCTACAAGATGCGAACGTCAAATCAAAGGTTCCACGCAGTTTTGTATGTGTTTTTCGGGAAAAACGAATTTTCGGCAAAATCAAGTTTTTATAGAAGAGTCAAATCGACAAGCGGACTCCAGATTCTTATTCTACGTGCAATTGCGAGTTCGCTGATATATACATGTTTGGGGATTTTCAAATTAGTTTTCGGGAAAAACGCGTTTTTCGGAAGGGTGTGCGAGTCAAAAAATTGTCTGCGATCCGTTTTACTATGGAAAATTGCCCAACATTTTTCAAATTTGACCCAAACGGTATAAACGGCCTGAAAACCGGCTCATATTCACGAGTCAAACTTAATTTTGGTCCATAGAATCCATTTTTGCAGTCCGTTTGGCGCTATGTAGTCGCGTTTTCCAGTTATTTTCATTTTAATTGTTTTTTGCAAAATTTTGTCTGACTGGAGCTGCTGCTGTGAGTCTCTTCAGATGTTGCTCAAAATGCAACTCCTGGGGTAATTTTAGATGGTGAATTCATTTGTGTCACCTAGAACACCGTCAGGTTACTGCAAACGTAACTTTCGAGCACCCCTATTTGGTATGATATTTTAGCAATCTGTCTTTGACATCTTTGCTTGTAAAAAGAACACTGATTAATGCTCACGCCATCAAGTGACTCCAGCCTCATGTCTAACGTTATAAAGAAGCAAGTTCTTGCCCAAGGTATATCCTAATCTGCGCAAGTTTCGCTCTGAATACTAATTTGCGCAACAGCTAAAATCAGCTTCCTTCATAACTGGGATGATAGGATAAGCACATAAATCGACTCTAGAGTCTTCAATGACTCTAATAATACTTTGGTTACTGTTCTAGCTGAAAAGGTTGCAGTGTTATGACCGATCAAAGTTGACTGAAATTGCCAAAAATGGCCCATTTGACCATCAACTTTGACCGGCCATAACACTGCAACCTTTTTAGCTAGAACAGTAACCAAAGTATTATTAGAGTCATTGAAGACTCTAGAGTCGATTTATGTGCTTATCCTATCATCCCAGTTATGAAGGAAGCTGATTTTAGCTGTTGCGCAAATTAGTATTCAGAGCGAAACTTGCGCAGATTAGGATATACCTTGGGCAAGAACTTGCTTCTTTATAACGTTAGACATGAGGCTGGAGTCACTTGATGGCGTGAGCATTAATCAGTGTTCTTTTTACAAGCAAAGATGTCAAAGACAGATTGCTAAAATATCATACCAAATAGGGGTGCTCGAAAGTTACGTTTGCAGTAACCTGACGGTGTTCTAGGTGACAGAAATGAATTCACCATCTAAAATTACCCCAGGAGTTGCATTTTGAGCAACATCTGAAGAGACTCACAGCAGCAGCTCCAGTCAGACAAAATTTTGCAAAAAAACAATTAAAATGAAAATAACTGGAAAACGCGACTACATAGCGCCAAACGGACTGCAAAAATGGATTCTATGGACCAAAATTAAGTTTGACTCGTGAATATGAGCCGGTTTTCAGGCCGTTTATACCGTTTGGGTCAAATTTGAAAAATGTTGGGCAATTTTCCATAGTAAAACGGATCGCAGACAATTTTTTGACTCGCACACCCTTCCGAAAAACGCGTTTTTCCCGAAAACTAATTTGAAAATCCCCAAACATGTACATATCAGCGAACTCGCAATTGCACGTAGAATAAGAATCTGGAGTCCGCTTGTCGATTTGACTCTTCTATAAAAACTTGATTTTGCCGAAATTTCGTTTTTCCCGAAAAACACATACAAAACTGCGTGGAACCTTTGATTTGACGTTCGCATCTTATAGCACTTGTAATTTGCTATCGATTGATATAAAAAAAGTTTGGGGTCTTGAAGAAAGTTTTTGAGAAAATCGCTTTTTTCCGCCACCGCCAATCATTTTTACGTGGACTTTAGTAGTTAGTGAGGGTTTGTATATTCAAATATACATATACAAATTTGTATATATATACAAATGTTTTGGATATACATATAGATATACAAACGGACTGCTGATGCAATATTCAATATACATATGCAAACAGACTTGATATACAAACGGTTTGTATATTTTCATTTGTATATTTTGCAGTAAGTAGTTTAGCACATTTTGGCCACTTTTGTACAGTAATTGAGATATTCTTTTGCAGTTTCTTCGGTTGTTTTTGTGTTTTGAACCATTATCTTCAACTTTTCCAGAAGAATTTGTTAAACTTGCGGTTTAGCCTTGCCTGCATTAAGACCAAATATTACGTATTATTCGTCTTCGTTTCAGAAGTATTTTGCAATAAGTTTTGCTGTTTGTAACGAAGAAATGGAACAGTAGGCACATGCAATCTTCGTTGATAATCGAATCCCACACGTTTCCCTCTTCGTTTCGTTCCAGTTTTAAATGTGTTAATATTTTTACAGATAAACCTGTTCAGCCGTTCTCCCTACTGAAGCGTAATAGCGATTTCAGGCTATTTCTGCTTAAAACTTTTCCTACAACGCCATACCATATGCCAAGGACACCCGTCATGGTAGCCCTAACCCACCTGGTTTGTCGAAATCATGCTTTCCACCAGAAAATGTATAATATTCTAAATATACAAATACACAAAAAATATGCAATATTGAAATTTTGTTTGTATATGTACAGGGTGTGCCAAAAAAACAACCCAGCAGATTTTTTGCTGTAGCAACCGCAACAACAATCTCAACCGATTTGAATGAATCCTTTTTAAATGAAAGATAAATAAATTCTTGAAGGATTGATGTACCGTTTATTAAGATAGCCTTCTTAGTTCCTGAGATATTTGTCCTCAAAGTCAAAACAGAGATTTTGGCAATAAACAAGAGTGGTAAAGAACAACCCAGCAGATTTTTCACTTTTGCAACCATGAATCTGAACCGATTTGAATGACCCTTTTTTTGAATGAAAGACTGATAAATTCTTCAAAGAATGGTGCAATTTTTGTTGAGATTCACAGTTTAGTTCTTGAGATATTTGCCTTCTAGTTCGAAACAGATTTTGGCAAAGAACAAGACCGATTCCGTTGCATTTCATAATAAAGCAGATTCCTACTTCTGGGGCTAATGATACTTTAGTGTTGAAGTAAAACGAGTTTCTGTGTCATCTGTAAAGCCTACAAGAGCCCTTAGCAGTAGCAGGAATCCGTTTTATAATGAAGAGCAGAATAATTAAAAAATCCCTCTTGTTCACTGCCAAAATCACTGTTTTGAATTTGAGAGCCAATATCTCAGGAGCCAAACAGAGTACCTTAATGAAAATTTCAGCAATCCTTTAAGAATTTATTTATCTTTCATTTAAAAAAGGATTCATTGAAATCGGTTGAAATTTGCGGTTGGTACAGCGAAAAAACTGCTGGGTTGTTTTCTTTTGGCACACCCTGTATATGTATATATATGTACATATACAAATGAAGTAGGCATATATTTGCCCACGTTGACGTTACTAGTAGTGGCTCCAGCATTAACAAACTGGGTCAGAAATCACTAATTTTTAGCCTAAGATTCACTTGAATAGCCTTTGGATACCGAATTTGGCGCTTCCACTGCTGATATTTAAGAGAAATCTGTGTTTTTGGAAGCCCTTTTTGCCATTTTAAGCTTGTTTTTAGCTCTAAAACGCTATTTGGCAGCTTAAAATAGCGATTTTTAGTGTCATTACTGAAAGAAAACGTGTAAATACGCATTTCCAGGCGTTCTGGAGCTTTTTGAAATTTTGGACCCCTATCTGTACGAACCCCCCTCGACCCCCATCTGAGGAAACCCCCCTACCCCCCTCCCCCCAGGTCGGCCCGGAGCTGTTACATGTATGACTATGTCGCTGGTGTGTCGCCAGTTAGGTGGGTTGGTGGCCAGTGGTTATTGCTTTCTCGAGTGTGCGCATAAAGTCAGGGAGAGCAAACAACACACAGTCTTGATTGTAGTCGACCGGTCAACAGGTTTAACATTACACTAGACTGGCCCCAGCCTGTGCTGAGCCAGGTCGCTGCGGCCCGCTATTAATAGCAACAGTGTGCCAAGGCATGTCTGATAAATACACGTACACATACAGAGTGGGCGCAGCCACAACCTACAGGGTGTCTAAAAAAAATGATCACATTTCTTTTTACTGCCATTTCCGCAAATTTTGACCAAATAGGCTCAAATTTGGATCATAGGTGCCAAAATTCCGGGAATTTTATGTGTTAAAGTTTGGTGCACTAGGCTTGACTCATTACCGAGAAATTTCCAAAAACGTGAAATTTGGTAATTTCAATAGTGAAAGCCGGTCACCGAAAAAATGATCACATTTCTTTTTTCTGCCATTTCCGCAAATTTTGACCAAATAGGCTGAAATTCAGATCGTAGGTGCCAAAATTCGGGGAATTTTATGTGTTAAAGTTTGGTGCACTAGGCTTGACCAATTCTCGAGAAATTTCAAAAATGGTGAAATTTGGTAATTTCAATACCAAAAGCCAGTCACCGAAAAAACGTTACATTAGATTATCGCCTAAACTCTAACGATAGCGTTGGAGTTCATGCGTCAACATTTAACACTCGAATTACCCTGAACTTCTGCGTTTACACTCCAAATTTCATCCAATTCCGACAAAAATTAGGAAAGATACAGGAAAAGGAAATGTTTCCATTTTTCGGTGACCGGCTTTCACTATTGAAATTACCAAATTTCACTTTTTTTAAATTTCTCGGGAATGAGTCAAGCCTAGTGCACCAAACTTTAACATATAAAATTCCCCGAATCCCCCTATAGGCCAAATTTCAGCCTATTTGGTCAAACTTTGCGGAAATGGCAGTGAAAAGAAATGTGATCATTTTTCGGCGACCGGCTTTCACTATTGATTTAACAAATTTCACTTTTTTTGAAATTTCTCGGGAATGAGTCAAGTCTAGTGCACCAAACTTTAACACATAAAATTCCCCGAATTTTGGCACCTATAGGCCAAATTTCAGCCTATTTGGTCAAAATTTGCGGAAATGGCAGTAAAAAGAAATGTGATCATTTTTTTTTGAGACACCCTGTATGCTGTATGCGATACATCAACCACCCCTCTCCTTTAAATGCAATCAAAGTATCAAGGGTAGTCGCTGAGAGAGTAGTGACGTGGCTGACGTCCCTTGGTGGCTCTTTGCGATCGGCGTGGCAAAACTGGAGATGCTTGTTGAACTCTCTGAGGTTCTGCAGTGCACTCAGACGCGATATCCTTTGGTTCATCATCATAGATGCGTCTCATGTGGGGCGTATGATATGTATGAGTATGTAAAGTCTGTACGTACATGCCCTGCCTTGTTTGTTAGATCGGCCCGTAGGGTCTGTGTTATTGATCGGGTGGCGCGACATGGGGTGTCGGCCGGCCCTAGTCTGTAAGTTTGTGTAACGTAGTGCCAAACGCAGGGCCAAGGCAGCGTTCAAAACTAATCACTCTCTCTCCACGCGTGCCTGCCTTGCGGTTGACTCTCGGTTACTCCCTTGTGCTCGGTGTGTTGTTGGCCGGTCATTTACTGTCAAGCCGGCAGTGTGATTCCATCTGTGCCTTAGGATAAAACCCGTTGCTGTTGCGTCGGCTGCTACACAGAGACAAGCGACAGGAAGAACAGCAAACGAGAGCAAGGCACAGACGGAACAGTGGCGATCGGCGTGCAATTCGAACCCCAGCAAGACTGCCACCGCCAACAAGAAAGCCGACGCGACTGCTAGCGAGTGAGTTGGTTTGCTACAACCTGTTCCAGTAAGGACGGACGGACGGACGGACGTGTGTGCGTGCGTGTCAATTGCTCTGGACGGGGAGTGACGTGTGTGTCGTTTGCTCTGGTCGGAGGGCGTGCAACGTCTGCAGCGTTGCCCGCCTCATTGGTAGCCGGAAGGGACATACTCGTGCGTCTCGCGGAAGGACTCGTGCGTCTCGCGGAAGGAACTGTGCGTCTCGCGGAACGACTCGTGCAGCGCAGCGGTGATAAACAACACCGCATAGTCGACTCAAACGGAACGACTGCAGCGGTGAATAACAACACCGCATTGCCGACTCAAACGCAACTACTCGTGCATCGCAGCGGTGACAACCAACACCGCATCGTCGACTCAAACACCGCACCGGCGACAGACAACACCGCATCGGCAACTCAAGCACCGCACCGGCGACAAACAACACCGCATCGGCGACTTAAGCACCGCACCGGCGACAGACAACAACGCATCGACGAACCAACGCCGCTGCTCTGCAGTCTACCAGACATCCCGCCTAGTGCCCAGTCGCTCTACTGATGGCACAGCCGGGACCCAGCAAACTGTACCTGCCTACTTTTGTCACTGCTGTGGACACAACTAGACCTGCCGAGGGCGAGCTCACTGATCGGGTTCTGCAGCGATCGCAATCTTCTGGAGATGGCGCGATCATGGAGACAGACCTGATGGAGTACCTGCTGGCCATACAGTTGGTCAGGGGGAGGAGTTGTCGCGGACTGCAGGAGAAGTTGGTGGCCCAGGGAGACGTCAACGTGGACAGATTCGCTGAGATCGCCCAAGCAGATGAGACAGCGCGCCAGGATGCTGCCAAACTGACAGGAGGTCGATATGAGCGGATCGGCGCGGCCACTCAAGACCGGAATCAACGCAGAGGACTGAAGGGGCGGAGAGGAGGCCAGGAGCGCCATTCCCAGCCTGCTATGCCTGCTAGTGATTCTGAGTCTGACACGGAGAGGGAGTCAGACGCAGAGGGAGTCTGCGCAGCCTGTGGCAGACACGGTCACAGAAGGAACGAAAGGTCGTGCAGGGCGAGGAGACGACAGTGCCGCACCTGTCAGAGAGTGGGCCACTACGCTAGGATGTGCCGACCAGTACCACACAATCAGTCGAGAAGTCGTGGGAGCCGAGGTAGGCCTGAGGGGGATCGAGGAAGAGTGCCAACCAGTGGAGCGCTGCCATCCGCCCTGAGAGCCAGACCGGTGGACCACTGCAACGACTCAAGCCAACAGAAGACCGGCCTCTTAAGAAGAAAAGGGTGTGTTGATATGTACGAGTATGTAAAGTCTGTACGTACATGCCCTGCCTTGTTTGTTAGATCGGCCGGTAGGGTCTGTGTTATTGATCGGGTGGCGCGACATGGGGTGTCGGCCGGCCCTAGTCTGTAAGTTTGTGTAACGTAGTGCCAAACGCAGGGCCAAGGCAGCGTTCAAAACTAATCACTCTCTCTCCACGCGTGCCTGCCTTGCGGTTGACTCTCGGTTACTCCCTTGTGCTCGGTGTGTTGTTGGCCGGTCATTTACTGTCAAGCCGGCAGTGTGATTCCATCTGTGCCTTAGGATAAAACCCGTTGCTGTTGCGTCGGCTGCTACACAGAGACAAGCGACAGGAAGAACAGCAAACGAGAGCAAGGCACAGACGGAACAGCGTATTCCAGAGTTGACCATTGGACAGTTCGTACATCCAATCCACTATCACTTTGACAACAGTGAGCAGCTCAGACCATGGACTGCGTCCTTTGAGTGTGTGAGGCCGATTGACACATACTCTGTCACCGATCTTGTAAGGCCCTCTTCGGTGGATTGCGATGGCTTTTTCTGACCGGGTCTCGCAGCTATTGTTTTCGTCCTGAGCGGCCTGCGTTCTCTCATCCCTCCTCCTTCTTGAATGCACAACTTGAATGATGAACTTGGTGGAGTTAAAATTTTTCGAAACTTGACACATTTCAAATCTCTGCAAAGTATCCTCTATCACAATAGCGGATATATGAATAAAGGTGTAGTTATTGGAGTCAGTATCCAAGATGTAAATAACAGGATATCAACTTTTTAGCTCCAAAGCCCAACTAGCCAATAAAAAGCAACCCGCGCAAAGGCAATCGCCACGGCACTGCTGAATGCGTCTGAGTCATGTGGATCTTGTGTTGCGCTTATGGCTTACTAACGCCAGTTGTTTTCTGTTCTATGGATCGATTCTAGGTCAAAAGGCCATGGAATAAGGGTGCCGACCACCCCTAAACCTGAGCTGAACTAGCAGTATAGTGATGCCACTTCAAGCGGTTCTTTTTAGTTTTACACAGCCGTCATACGCTAGAACAAAAATGCAACATTCCAGTGGTTATAGCATACCTAAATAAGACCAGAAAAACTCAATATCTAATATGTTATTATCTGAAAACCTCACACTCCCAATACCGAATCCTTCATTAATAATGACAAATTGATGCTTAACGCGATTTTGCTTGGCAAAGCACCGGCGCAAAGGCAATCGCCATGGCACTGCTGAATGCGTCTGAGTCGTGTGGATCTTGTGTTGCGCTTGTGGCTTACTAACGCCAGTTGTTTTCTGTTCTATCATGGACCACGGTATACACATGGACACGAAGTTGAAAATTCGTACTATACCACAGTTGCGTGAGCTCGAAAATCGACCGAATCGACAAAATGGTGCCTAATCGAAGAAGTACAATGAACGGACGCGTAGTATAGAGTGTATTTCGACTGTGGCACTGCAAAACAATAATACAGTCAGCACCAGAACGAGATTTTCACTAAAGCAGAGACCAGATGCAGACATTTGCACACACAAATAAGAGATCACATAAGTAGTACCTACCGTGACTCTGGGGTGCCACCTACGCAATTTACCTCCTGCGATTCTGGCACGCTAATTTTGCGTGCCAGAGTTACGCCCAGTAGAACGGCCTCGACTTTAAACTCCAGGCTGCCTCCCACGCAGTCTGCGGTGGTTTCTGTGTCCGCCGAAACGGCCAGCTGAGCTGTGGCTTACTAAGCGCGCTGTTTAAAGATTTTTATCGATTGATGAAATAATGTGGACTTACCGGGAACTGCCGCCCATGGTGAGTAGCCAATCGAATTAGTTATGGTTTTCCGTTCAACTATTCCAATTTAAAGTCAAATCGGAGCACCGGTACCGATACGAAGGCATAGCTGGGCAGGGCGGAAGTGTATTTCACAAATGTTTGGAATCTGGCAAGCAGAGACAAAAAACCATGGAAGCTGACAAGCACAAATAAAAACCGCAGGCACTATAAAGAGGCAAAGTACAGCTGCGGAGCAAGTGTGGGTGGCAGAAGCTGGGGAGGAAAGAAAAGAAAATATAGAGGCGGCGGCTAAACTTATGCTAGAGCACGCGCGCCTTTGTACTCTGAAAAAAGCACCTCGGCCTGTAGGTGTATTTCATAAGACCGCAAATTAAAAACGCAGGCGCATTAGACTCGAACATCACGTCATCAACTAGACAAAAGACGCTCCGTTTGGAAATGGACGCTCAACTGACAGATCGGCTGTCTGAGAGCACTGTGTTCAGTAGGGTTTCTTAAAAAGGCATGGAGTCAGCGCCCAGACTATTGAAAACAGAAACTCAATTCTAAAAGCTAATAATAGGGTGGGTGGAGTTTCTCTACCTTCGCAATCTGTCGGTAGCTGGCGGGCAAAGCCAAGTTAGGAGTGGACAGAAATGTATTTCATAATTGTTTGCAAGACGGCAAACAAAAACCGCAGGCACTTTAAACACGAACCGCATGTCATTGGCGAGCTCTAGTAGACAAAAGACGCTTGTGAATTGACGCTACACTATCGCACCAAAAATATTAAAAACAGAAAGCCAACCATAACTCTAAAAGCTTATCACTACTAATCTTGAAACGTGAACCGGACTGGTTCCTGTTCCGCAATATTGAACAACGAAAACTTTCATTTTCTCAAGCACGCCAATACAAATTAATGATTTAGTTAAAAGCAAGCGAAAGCGCAAGTGAAAGCGAAAGTGCAAGTGTAAATGCAAGTGTACGTGTTGTGTGTGTGTGTGCAAACGAACGAACAAACGCACTAATGATTGACTCATTTTGGCTCATTTTGACTCATGATTGACTCATTTTGACTCATGATTGACTCATTTTGGCTCATGATTGACTCATTTAGACTCATGATTGACTCATTTTGGCTCATTTTGACTCATGATTGACTCATTTAGACTCATGATTGACTCATTTTGACTCATGATTGACTCATTTAGACTCATGATTGACTCATTTTGACTCATGATTGACTCATTTTGGCTCATGATTGACTCATTTAGACTCATGATTGACTCATTTTGGCTCATTTTGACTCATGATTGACTCATTTAGACTCATGATTGACTCATTTTGACTCATGATTGACTCATTTAGACTCATGATTGACTCATTTTGACTCATGATTGACTCATTTTGGCTCATTTTGACTCATGATTGACTCATTTAGACTCATGATTGACTCCTAGTGAATCATGATCGACTCATTTGACTCGTGTTTATTGACTCTTTCGATTCAATCGGTATTGCCATACCTGTGTGTATATTTCATGTGCACATACGAAAATATACGTTTCAATACGAGAATCCGTTGCAGTTATGTTTCAACAAGCTGACGTAAGACCTTCTAGAAATGTATAAAATTTCCTTTCTGAAAAAAGAATAGAGCTGAAAATGTATAACTGTCGAAGTTGTCTGAAGTCATTCTCATCGAGTTCAAATAGAGCGAGACATTAAAGAGGATTTCATAACATTCCATCCATGATGGATGAAGGTGACAGTGACAGTGCGGCATCTGATGTCAGTAGTGTTGATGAAAGTGAGAAACCAAATGAAGAGCCCACTGACACATCAGATGAGACAGATGATGACAGTACACTAGATCTATGGCGAATCGTCATTGCAGAAAGCTGTACTCAGTTCAAAAATGAACTTGAAGCTCCACAGCAGCTGCTGAAAGAACCGTATCTGACGGAATTTTTGGAATTAGTTCGCTTGAACATACAAAAACGTGTTAAATTTGTGAAACTCCTACAAAATGAAGACAAGACTTATGGACAAATATGCGATACTGCAGACAAGTATGAAAGAGAACACGATTTTGAGGAAGAAGAAGCGATGGATAAAGCATGGCACAAACGAAAATTTCTGTTGCGCAATGTCATCAAGAAAAATATTGATGTAATTGAAACATGCCTGTACCCAAACGAAGGCAGTGAAGAAAACAGTGATGAAGATATTGCTGGTGTAGATGGCAATAACACTATAGAAAATTAGAATAGGCTCAAAAAACATAAAATAAAATGATATGCAGTTCTTTCATTACTGAGTTAACAGGCTTTCAAAATATGATATTAAGAAATCCATTTATGTGTACAAGTTGAACGCCTCACACAGTTGATCGCTTTCACTTAATCTTTCACTTGCTTTTATGCTTGTACTTTCATTTCGCCACCACAGCCTGTTCAGATCACTAAGAACACAGCCTAAGAAAATGCCTTGCAAAAGTGTATGAAAAACTACCGATAGATGCATGTGGCAAGACCGTATTCAATGTATGACGGACTTAGGGGAGCCATCTCTTTAGACGCGCGTAGCAGTATGGCGCTACCTTTTGTCCACTATTTCCTTGATAAGCCCGGAAAAACATTCAGCCAGCGGCCGATCATACAAAGGAGGATGGCAGAGATCTTACAGGCCAAGGTGCTTTTTCGGAGCACAAAGGCGCACCTGCTCTGGCATAAATTTAGGCACCGCCTCTATATTATGCTCTTCTTTGCTCCCCAGCTATTGCTAGCCCCGCTTGCTCCGCAGCTGTGCTTTGCCTCTTTATAGTGCCTGCCGTTTTTATTTGTGCTTGCCGATCTACATTTCGTTAAAGTGCCCCGTGCAATATTGGGACTTCAGACGGCTTTAAAAAGCGGTATGTAGCTGTTTTGAACTCTTGGATTTAGGTAATAAATATGTAACAGGTCACCTTCAATCGACCATATCTCACCTGTTCAAACATGCTATGCTGGAAAAAAATTCTTGCATGATTGCTGTAATAATTTCAAAACTAATTTTCTGTCCCTTGTTTTAGACGACGCCTGGAAGTCGTACTCTCATGCCGTGGTTTCGGGTGCGATGTGTTGACGTGCTACTTGCCTGCAGAACTGGGCAGTGTTCGAGATCGAAAAGTGAGAAAGTGGACAGTTGCCGATGTCCGAAATTGGCTGGGTAAGTGCTCAAAAGTATACATAGGTTCTTATACTTTCTGAATGCTCTATTTTTTTGGCAGTTAGTCAACACTTTTTGTCACTGTGCGGCTACCCTCCTTTTGACTACAAGTGTACGTAGATCACTTTTAACTAATAGACACACCACAGCGGTATGGCAATGTTCCGATTTCAGAGACCCGGTAGGGTTCACCTGTAGCGCTTAGCGGCCGCAATTACTACGTTCTGAATGAAGTCATGACGGGATCTGCCTGGAAGAAGTTCGGATTCTTTAATCTTGCATTGGAAGGAGATATTAGTAAGTAGTTTGGACCCCCTGTTTGTCATGTCCCTTTAGTAATGATGTTGAAATCAAATTCAATTTACACTTCGTTTGAGTTATTATAAGACATTCAGAGAGAAAAACAGACATTTTATACTGTATAAGTCATACAATTCATTTATAGCTGGGAATAGGAGTGCACACGCTTACTAAACGGTTTTTTTTTGTTCAGATAGCCTGAATATGGACTGGGCGGCCAGAAATGGCCTGCTTGCCAAGACAAAGTGAAGAAAACAGAGAAAAGCCTGCCAATTTTTTTGGTATAAGCGTCAGATAATTTACTGTAGCTTGGGAATTACTGTTAATATTTGTGTTCATCTACTGCACTTCCGGTTTTGCTTGTTCACCGTTTGCATATGTTTGCTGAGTCAAAAGGAGTAATAAAATGAGTCAATCATTAGTGCGTTTGTTCGTTTGTTCATTTGTTTGCACACACACACAAAACACGTACACTTGCATTTACACTTGCACTTTCGCTTGCGCTTTCGCTTGCGCTTTCGCTTGCTTTTAACTAAATCATTAATTTGTTTTGGCGTGCTTGAGAAAATGAAAGTTTTCGTTGTACAATATTGCGCAACAGGAACCAGTCCGGTTCACGTTTCAAGATTAATAGTGATAAGCTTTTAGAGTATGGTTGGCTTTCTGTTTTTAATATCCTTGGTGCGATAGTGTAGCATCAATTCACAAGCGTCTTTTGTCTACTAGAGCTCGCCAATGACTAGCGGTTCGTGTTTAAAGTGCCTGCGCTTTTTGTTTGCCGTCTTGCAAATAATTATGAAATACATTTCTGTCCACTCCTAACTTGGCTTTGCTTGCCAGCTACCGACAGATTGCGAAGGTAGAGAAACTCCACCCACCCTATTATTAGCTTTTAGAATTGAGTTTCTGTTTTCAATAGTCTGGGCGCTGACTCCATGCCTTTTTAAGAAACCCTACTAAACACAGTGCTCTCAGACAGCCGATCTGTCAGTTGAGCGTCCATTTCCAAACGGAGCGTCTTTTGTCTAGTTGATGACGTGATGTTCGAGTTTAATGCGCCTGCGTTTTTAATTTGCCTTCTTATGAAATACACCTTACAGGCCGAGGTGCTTTTTTCAGAGTACAAAGGCGCGCGTGCTCTAGCATAAGTTTAGCCGCTGCCTCTATATTTTATTTTCTTTGCTCCCCAGCTTGTGACACCCACACTTGCTCCGCAGCTGTACTTTGCCTCTTTATAGTGCCTGCGGTTTTTATTTGTGCTTGTCAGCTTCCATGGTTTTTTTGTCTCTGCTTGCCAGATTCCAAACATTTGTGAAATACACTTCCGCCCTGCCCAGCTATGCCTTCGTATCGGTACCGGTGCTCCGATTTGACTTTAAATTAGAATAGTTGAACGGAAAACCATAACTAATTCGATTGGCTACTCACCATGGGCGGCAGTTCCCGGTAAGTCCACATTATTTCATCAATCGATAAAAATCTTTAAACAGCGCGCTTAGTAAGCCACAGCTCAGCTGGCCGTTTCGGCGGACACAGAAACCACCGCAGACTGCGTGGGAGGCAGCCTGGAGTTTAAAGTCGAGGCCGCTCTACTGGGCGTAACTCTGGCACGCAAAATTAGCGTGCCAGAATCGCAGGAGGTAAATTGCGTAGGTGGCACCCCAGAGTCACGGTAGGTACTACTCACATAGAAACGTATCGCAGTCAATCCTTTCTAGACATGAGCTTATGAGCCTTATTAATAATACCAATCTTACTAGAGCTAGCAGACAACTACTTGGCAAGATTCTTGCACAGGCAATTACATATTTTCGAAATCAACATCAGACATGTGCCGGAAAATCTGGAAGGGGTATGTGGTTTTTCGGCAGTGGTCGGGAGAGTATAAAATTGCATTCCCAAAAAAGGTCGCAAAATTTTGGAGGTGGTACGGCCGGGCGAGGGAGTATGAGCCAGTGAGGGAGTATGGACCGTTGAGGGGGTTGCCGAATTTCTCCCAAAAAAGGTTGCCGAAATTTTCGGAGGGGGTAGCGCCTACCAGCGGCAAGGAGGGTATGGCCAACCAAAGGGGGTTTTGGCCGGCGAGGGGGTAAACCCCCTCACCACCGGCTCATATATGATCAACATATGAGAAACCTCATGACCCTGACGGCATGACAAATCAGTCACTAAAATGTCATTCAACCAGTTGTTCTTCTTCCAAAAGCAACAGCACAGCTTCAACGAAAGTTGATTTAGTGCTGTGGCAGTGCAATAATGACGAATAGAGAGTCTGTTCAGCCGTGGTACAGGAATAGACCAGCCAGGCTTTCCAGCAAATTCCGAAGGCAACAACGGTGGGCACAACCCAACACAACTTGAAGGTTAGCAACCTTACTTCTTCACTTTGTTGGTTGCACTGAGTCATCACGATGAATGTTCTTTGGCCATAACTGTTTCTGGTTCTGGTCAGAAGGAAAATGATGAATGGAAACGGGAGGAGGAGGAGGCAAAGTCTTCGAGCGGCAGCTGCTACAGCAAAATAGCACATACACTGTAGGTCGGCATCACGACTGAGTCCTGAATATAATACTAGCTTATTACACACTACTTCATTACATAGTACATGCGAAGAAACAACTTCAGCGTCTCTAGGAACAACAACAGAGACAAATAAAATTCTAGGGAGGGGGTTGGGCACTAAAAACGCTAAAAAATCGCAAAAAATCGCTATTTTTCCGCTAAGAATCGTCAAAAATCGCTAATTTGGGCTTAAGTACAGCTAAAAAGTGCTGTTTTACAGGCAATTTGCAATTCTTATGTCTGAAATTGTAAAAAATCGCAAAAATTTGCTCAAACAATTACTTGCTATAAAATCGGAGGGGTGTCGGAAAAATCGTCTGGGGGGTCCCCATCCGGATCTTCAACCTAGAGGCCTGCCCAGTCAGTATGGTTGCGCCCAATTGCAATACCAATGATTCCTACAAGTTTCAGTCCGATACTCTTTGAATTGCCGATAAAATTAGAATTTCCGTGGACCACCTTGATTCTTAGTTTTCGGGTCACAAAACCAGGATGGGTTATAATTTTGGCACCAAACTTGCATAATATGTAACCAGTTGTCAAGGTAATAAATCCTGAACATTTTAGCCAAATCGATAAAGAACTGACCGAGAACGAATCGTTAGACAGAGTAAAGTTCGAAAAAAGGGGGTGGACATTTTTTGGCCCATACTGTATAGACAGATAGCACAAAAAAGCATTTTTTTCAGGTTTCCGGAGTGCCTTAATCGCTTTCTGCTGATCAAATAACCTATACGAAGTGGAAACAGCCCAGTAATTCGTTACCGTAAAACTCACCTACTGATTCTGCGAGAACGACAAAAGGTTCGCAAAAAATTGTGAAAAAATTGTTAAAAAGTAACTAAATTGCGTTAGAAGATTGTCGTTATTCCGGAATTTGGTTCTACAAAAGATTCCATAAGTCAAAGAAACAAACAAAGTAATTAAGTCGTTCTTCTTTTTTTCTTTTTTCTTTTTCTAATTTCCGGGGGAGCGTCGTGGGAGCGTTGAATGCTACAGCTGATGGGTAAACTCACGCGCAACTGTGGTACAGATGGTTAAATGAAGGCGGTTTCAACTTCGTGTCCATGTGTATACCATGGTTCATGGTTCTATGGATCAATTCTAGGTCCATATGACCCCCACTATGGAATAAGGTAGCATCTATGGGGGCACGTTTTTTGGGCTCGGCCCGGTCCAGTGGGCCTCTCAGGTGAGGCATGTCCTCACGGCATCAAAATCAGGCCCGGCCCGGCCCATAGGTTTTTGCTTTGTCTAACTAAAGTTTTGAAAATTTGCTCTGAATTCTCAAATTGAAAACTAAAATTAAAGTTAAGCTTTCAAAACGAGCATTTTAAAACAGAAAACGCGTGTGTATTTCTATTGTGTGCTAAATTTTAAGTTCGCTCTAAAAATTTCTGCTGTGCTCCACCCGGCCGGCCTGGCCCGCCTCTCAAAAATGATCCCGGCCAGGCCCGCCGAAAATCCTCAACGGGCATGCCCGCCTGGGCCCTTGCTGGTGGGGAGGCGATGATCGCAGAGGGCCCAATCAATGCCAATTTTGGGTGGGGCAGACCTCTATTAATGTACACTAGAATAATTTAAAAAAAGAAAAAGTTTTCTGAAAAATTCATCAGCCGTTCAGATTACAAGTGAGCCAAACATTGGTGATAAACTGAAATCTCAGAAGACCCAAGTGCTGCCCCTCAGAGTTTCCACATTTTCCGCTCATAGATGTATGGTTCAGACTCAGCTGTCCTGTACAAATGACAAGGTGCATCCATACAAGGGCGGGAAAAATGGGTGGGGTAGTCAAAATTCGAAAATTTGGGGGTGGACCAGCTGGTTTGGGTGGGGTCCCGGCGATTTTTGTGGGTGGGGTCAGGAACAAAAATCGACTTCAGGTGGGTGGGTGGCATCGTTTGGGGTGTCGAGCCCAAGTTGCGGGGCGAGAAAGCCCTGGCCCATGTCCATGTATGAGTGTATCTCTATAGAAAAACAGGATCATCTTCGATGAAGAAGGACAGCCCGGGAAGTCAAAAAGGCACGACAATAAATCAAACTAGGATCAAATTTTTTTAAAAAATTAAAAAAAAAACAAAAACGGCGGGCGAAAGGCTTCGAATTATTTCATCCGTCTATAACATAGACAGCCTTCGCCCGCCGTTTTTGTTTTTTTTTAATTTTTTTAAAAAATTTGATCCTAGTTTGATTTATTGTCATGCCTTTTTGACTTCCCGGGCTGTCCTTCTTCATCGAAGATGATCCTGTTTTTATAATTTAATGTTTTGTCTTTATTTAATGCTTGTCATGTAAGGCAAATAGCAAAGTAATAAACTAAATAAATAGGAAAGCCCTCCACCACCGATTTTTCTGGCAAGTAATTTTCAGCAAATTCTTGCAATATTTAGCCCTTTTTAGCTGAATTTGAGCTCAAATTAATTAGCGATTTTTAGTGTTGTTACAATACCAGAATTTCGGTTTGACTATGACTATGACTACCGTCCGTTTGAGTACAATACCAGAGTAGTCTAATTTGACTATATTGTAGTCAAACCATTTGACTACTACGAACTGGTTTGACTACTTTTACTTTTTGAAACATCGCAAAATAAACATCTGAAATGGCTGTGATTGCACCCATAAATCCTAAAACGTGTTTAAAAAGCATTCTGAGCATAAAATTGACAGAAATTTGAAGTTTTAGTAGTTTAAAGTGGCCTGGTTGGGCTTCTGCCCGGTTGGTCGGTCCTGGTGCTGTAAAGTTCTTTGAAACGTAACATATTTGCAAAGTATTTTGTTGCGAACAACAAAAAAGCTAAAATCCAGGTGAAAACCCTGCTGCTTTTAAAAAACGTGGTCATAGTCAAACGGTTTGACTACCTGGTCTTCGTTTGACTACGTATTTATGGTAACAAAGGTAGTCAAACTTCGACTTTGACCATACATGTAACAGGTCATCCGCCGATGGGGGGAGGGGGGGTTGGGGGGGGTCTGGCGAAGGCCGTCTGGCCGGGGGGTCTGAGCGAAAAGTTTGGGGGAGGGGGTGGGCACTGAAAAATAGGGCCCGACCGGATATCCGGATCCGGATCCGGATCCGGCCGGATTTGGCCATATCCGGATCCGGTACCGGATCCGGATATTACCTGCCGGATATGCCGGATATCAGTCACAGATGAGAAAACGTGATTTTTTACGTTTTTAAACATAAAATTAGATTAGTTCCAGTCATTTTAGGATTTTTTTCGCTATTTAACTGCACAAAATGCTAAAAACCCACTCTCAAAATATCACCAGAGTGCGGAATCGCTTTGCACATACATTGTACATCACTGGTGGTTTATCTTTGCCACTTAGAGAAAGGCTTCTCGTAAACCTTTTTTACCTGTAGAATATGTCCCTATTTGTCTTCCCCTAACTTATTGGCTTGCTCAGGATTTTGCAAAAGGAAGTATTAAATTCTTAGATCTCTGGTTGAGCCACGGCCCAATCAGGGCGAGAAAATTTGAACAAAATTAGTTTGAAAAACGCTTTTGAAAACATTCTCAGTATAGTATTAACAGAAATTAGGAGGTATTGTAGTCTGAAGAGGTCTGGTTGGGCAACGGCCCAAGCAGGGCGAGAAAATTTTGAAAAATTAGCCTTCTTACACGCTTTATAAGGAACAAATCGGTCTAAAACTACCATTTGGTACCTTCTGTTTGTACTTGATACCTGTACCTGTTTCAGTCCAAAAATACCCAAAATCAGGTAGGTATCAGGGATGTGAGGTGGGAAAAAAACACCGGAAAAAAACTGTTTTTTTCCGGAAAAAAACCGGTTTTTTTCCTAAGGGTCGGAAAAAAACATAAATCGCGGAAAAAAACTCAAGCTAAAAATAGCTAATTTACGTCATTTTTCGTTTAAAAAACGGACTTTTGCTATGTATAATAGGCCATACTGACTCAAAACTGTTAGAAAAACAATAAAAAAGACCAAATTTGGCATGAAAAAACAAAAATGCAAACTGCTGTAAGAAAATTTGCATATAGCGTTGTTTATGGAACCTGTCAGGCACTGTTTCATGCCTGTTTCGTGATTTATATCAATGTAACACGTGTATTTCTGGTCTAACAAGACTGAGGAAGGCGCTAGAAAGCGTTAGGAATCATAAAACCAGCCTAGGATACTCAGAACTTGGGCTGGAGTTTTTTTCCGCGATTTAGGAAAAAAACCGGAAAAAAACCGGAAAAAAACTGGAAAAAAACAGGCCGAGGTTTTTTTCGGAAAAATATACAACCCTGGTAGGTATACATTTGTATACAATGTAACTATCTAACAAGTATAACAAGTATAACTTGCGTTGTTTGAACCACAATTATCAGATGTTGTTTTGAATCAACTATTATATAGAACAAAGAAATGTATATACAGGGTGTCTCAAAAAATGATCACATTTCTTTTTACTGACATTTCCGCAAATTTTGACCAAATAGGCTGAAATTTGGACCATAGGTGCCAAAATTCGGGAATTTTGTGTTAAAGTTTGGTGCACTAAGCTTGACTCATTCCCGAGAAATTTAAAAAAAAGTGAAATTTGGTAATTTTAATAGTGAAAGCCAGTCACCGAAAAAATTATCACATTTCTTTTTACTGCCAGTTCCGCAAATTTTGACGAAATAGGCTGAAATTTGAATCATAGGTGCCAAAATTCGGGGAATTTTATATGTTAAGGTGTGGTGCACAAGGCTTGACTCATTCCCGAGAAATTTCAAGAAAGTGAAATTTGGTAATTGCAATAGTGAAAGCCGGTCAGCGAAAAATGGAAACATTTCCTTTTCCTGTACCTTTCCTAATTTTTGTCGGAATTGGATGAAATTTGGAGTGTAAACGCAGAAGTTCAGGGTAATTCGTGTGTAAAAAATTGAACTCCAACGCTATCGTTAGAGTTTAGGCGATAATGTAATATAACGTTTTTTCGGTGACCGGCTTTCGCTATTGAAATTACCAACTTTCACTTTTTTTGAAATTTCTCGAGAATTAGTCAAGCCTAGTGCACCAAACTTTAACACATAAAATTCCCCGAATTTTGGCACCTCTAGTCCAAATTTCGGCCTATTTGGTCAAAATTTGCGGAAATGGCAGTAAAAAGAAATGTGATCATTTTTTGAGACACCCTGTCTGTAGGTGGTTTATTGCATTGTAAAAAATTTTAAGTTGATCAATGATATCCGGCATATCCGGATCCGGATCCGGTAGAAATTTGTATCCAGTCGGGCCCTACTGAAAAACGCTCAAAAATCAAGAAAAATCGCAATTTTTTCGCTAAAAATTGCCAAAAATCGCTAATTTGGGCTGAAATACAGCTAAAAAGTGCTGTTTTGCAGGCGATTTTGGCAATTTTTGTGTGTGAAAGTGTAAAAAAATGCAAAAATTTGCTCGAAAATTTAATTGCCAGAAAAATTGGAGGGGGGGGGGTCGGTGAAATCGTCTCGGGGGGGGGGCCCATCCGGGGGGGGTCTGGCCTAAGTCGGGTGGGGGGCAGACCCCCCTGTTACATGTATGACTTTGACTACCTGTCCGTTTGGCTGCAATATCACAAAAGTATTAACTATGACTTTGACTAGTAGTCATAACAACACTAGCGATTTTTAACCAAAAAATTGCTTTTTCTTTGAGATTTTTCAGCGTTTTAGTACCCATCCCATGCTATCTCGATCTGTGGCATTTGGCCTCAGACCCCACAGCCGCCTACAGACCCCCAACCCCCCTCTCTTCTGTTGCGTAGGGCCCGACCGGATACAAATTTCTACCGGATCCGGATCCGGATCCGGATACGCCCATATCCGGCCGGATCCGGATCCGGATGTGCCGGATATCATTGATCAACTTAAAATTTTTTAGAATGCAATAAACCACATATATACATTTCTTTGTTCTATAACAGTTGATTCAAAACATCAAATAATTGTAGTTCAAACTATGGTTGGATGATATCGGGGTAGAGTCCTGCACGGGCCGACTTTTTGGCGGCCCGGCCCGGCCCGGATTTTTAAATTTTTAGATGGGCCCGGCCCGGCCCGGCCCGGGGTATTGGTAGGCCCGGCCAGCCCGGCCCGGCAGTCTGAAATCTAGGCCCGGCC
Source organism: Sabatieria punctata (assembly GCA_030248155.1). Classification (NCBI taxonomy): domain Eukaryota; kingdom Metazoa; phylum Nematoda; class Chromadorea; order Araeolaimida; family Comesomatidae; genus Sabatieria; species Sabatieria punctata. The sequence continues at coordinate 50,773 of JASANB010007129.1, forward strand.
CGGCCCGGCCCGGCAAATTTGAAATTGACTTAAAATCGACTGCAAATGGTGTTGTGATGACTTGTGCATGGTTGGCTTAGGCTGCCATTCAATATAGTGATGATACGGTGCTTCAACTTTAATACAAGTAAAAATCTTCGACTCATCTGGAATGCAAGTCATTAAAGCAACAAAACAACGCATACACAGCTTTAAACACTCAACGATTGTCTCTTAAGAACAAAATGCTGTCAACTGAGTCCGGTTTAAGCTAATCGGCGCAAGTAGTGATCTCCCTATCTAAATATGGTAAATATTTTCAAACGCAAACGTATGCGCAGATTTCATGAACGGCGCCAATTTATGGTCACATGTCTTTGGCGCACAGACTAAGGCGGGCGCTATTTTTATTAGTGCATACAACTTGCTAGTATGTATGGACGAATATTTTTAGTAAAGCCGCCAACAATGGCAGGCCCGGCCCGGCCCGGCCCGGCTCTAACCTTCATTCGACCCGCCCGGCCCGGCCCGCCGGGCCGGGCCGGGCCGGGTCCGGGCCGACAAATGCAGGTCTCTATATCGGGGTTTTTGCGATGCAAGTGATATTGCATATGAATATATGCATGCAATTTCTAGTCCATATTGATATTGCATATATCATATGCTTACAAAAATGAGATATGTACATATTTTTTGCATATTTTATCACCGCGGCTAGAAATTGATAACTGGACGCTTTCCAAGCATTTTCGAGTTTGGTTGGAATGTCTATGCAATCTTCAGCATTTATTAGGCATACCTATTTTACAGATACAGACCTCATCTGGAAAAAGCAGAAGGGGAAACACAGTTTGGCATGAAAGTTCAGCTCATTTCGTAATTTTTAGATAAAAATGATTGACATCACAGCAATTTGGCTAAATTATTGTTTGCATGTTCAAATTTGTTCTCTCTAATGTGATGTGGTATACTTAGCCGATCTTTTGGTAGACCTGTCCTAGTTTTACAAACTAAAAAATTCAGAATTTGAAAAATCTCAGTTGAGATTTCCATTCTTTGCGAGTTGAGTTTAGAGTCTCAAGCCATTCATCTTCATTCTGCAACTGAAAAGAGACGCTTTCATCTCTGTAAAGTAAAGATTTACAGCATAAACTTGCCTCAATAATAGTTAGTTTTTTTATTTCAGATTTTTTATTTTTAATTAAATGAAAAATTAGCAAAAACAAGGCGACTATCCTAAACATAGAAATCCAGTCTGCTTGGCTGTTTTGTGATGTTCATTGTATCACATTAGTATTATTATTTTTGTTAAGAGAGGAGTTTGTTGTCAATTTTGAACGTAAATATTTCAAGAACCCTTCATCGAATCTTTGCCAAATTTTGCAAGTTAACCAATCATTATATGGACTTAAGAACCTTGCGGCCTAAACCACTACACCAACTGTGCCGGCACGCAAGTTATACTTGTTAAACAACAACATTTCTACATTTTCGGGCTTCAGAGAGGAGCGATCGCCTTCCGAAATCGAGCCAGCAGTCTTAAATGTTTGCTCGCTAGCTACCGGACCGATAGGAGCAATTAAATACTTCCTGGCAAGCTGCAAAACTGTTTTAGAACCATACAACTGCGCAAATTTCTATCAAGCATTCGGTCGAATGCAATATTTATGTTCAAAATACGTAAAAAATCACGTTTTCTCATCTGTGACTGATATCCGGCATATCCGGCAGGTAATATCCGGATCCGGATCCGGATATGGCCATATCCGGCCGGATCCGGATCCGGATATCCGGTCGGGCCCTACTGTTGCGGAGGACCTGTTACATGTATGTGCAAATGAAATGATCAAAGAAATGATAAGGTTCAGTTTATTGGCATAGGTTCACAGGCACAGGTATTGGATCACAGGTTTCGCATAGGAGTTTAAATTTTCCAATGTTCTGACCAGAATTAAAGATTCTCCAGTAGTTTTTTTTAGTCTCTAAAGTACATTCGTCTTCCCTCCTCGATGGGACTGAAGATGTTTCGAACTGACCAAGTTATGCTTTCATTGTCCTAAAATTAAATTTAGTTTAAGTGTCTTTTGATTATTGTTTGTTAGGAACGGTCCATGAATGTGTTAACTTTTCTAACTCCTGGGAAAGTCACAATTTAGAGTTGACTGTCAAATAGTACCTATACTGTACGCATGTTTTTGTCGGAACAGAATAACCCTGAACTGAGCTGCCGGCCCGGCCCGTGCGCATATCTATTTAATAATGACAATCAGCAAAGAGCAAAAGGTACGTAAAAAGCACCGTCAGTCACATCGGACCGCACTCCTGTTGTTTTCCTCTTCCGTATTTAAACACCGCCTGCCGACGGTACGGTACTATTAGGCGACGCCGATTAGGCGATGGTACTATTAGGCATACATGTCGTTGGGGGGGGGGGGTAAAGGGGGCCGGCCCCCCCAAGCCCGATTTTTCGGCAAAAGTCCCCCCCAGCGGATTTTTTTGGGGGGGGGGGACCTGAAAACCCACTTTTGGATTCCAAAGTAAAGAAAATTTTAGCACAGACAATACATTCTGCAGCACAAAATTGGGTTTTCGGCTGCCATACAACCCAAAACAGGGTTTTGTAAGGGTCGGAAATCCTAAATAGGGTTTTTAGACTGCTTAGAAACCCTGATTAGGGTTTTCAGGTTACTTTCAAACCCTGATTAGGGTTTTTAGACTGCTTAGAAACCCTAAACAGGGTTTTCAGGTTACTTTTAAACCATGATTAGGGTTTTTAGGCTACCTTTAAACCCTAAACAGGGTTTTCAGGTTACTTTTAAACCATGATTAGGGTTTTTAAGCTACTTTGAAACCCTAAACAGGGTTTTCAGGTTACTTTCAAACCCTGATTAGGGTTTTCAGGTTACTTTCAAACCCTGATTAGGGTTTTTAGGCTACTTTGAAACCCTAAACAGGGTTTTCAGGTTACTTTCAAACCCTGATTAGGGTTTTCAGGCTACTTTGAAACCCTGATTAGGGTTTTCAGGTTACTTTTAAACCCTGATTAGGGTTTTCAGGTTACTTTTAAACCTTGATTAGGGTTTTTAGGCTACTTTTAAACCCTGATTAGGGTTTTCAGGTTACTTTCAAACCCTGATTAGGGTTTTTAGGCTACTTTGAAACCCTAAACAGGGTTTTCAGGTTACTTTTAAACCCGGATTAGGGTTTTCAGGTTACTTTCAAACCCTGATTAGGGTTTTTAGGCTACTTTGAAACCCTAAACAGGGTTTTCAGGTTACTTTTAAACCCTGATTGGGGTTTTTAGGCTACTTTGAAACCCTAAACAGGGTTTTCAGGTTACTTTGAAACCCTAATTAGGGTTTTTAGGTTACTTTCGAACCTGATTAGGGTTTTCAGGTTACTTTCAAAGCCTGATTAGGGTTTTTAGGTTACTTTGAAACTCTAAACAGGGTTTTAGCACTGGCTAGAAAGCCTAGAAAGGGTTTTTAGGTTGATTAGAAACCCTAAACAGGGTTTAAGAACTGCATTCAAATCACTAAATAGGGTTTTTTAGTAATCTTATAAGTCAAAACAGGGTTTTGCGCGTGCCTCAGAATTGAAATTAGGGTTCTGTGAACTATTTTTAGTCAATATATCGCATTTCAATCAGTATTTTATCGCTGAAACTCATATTCAATACGTATTTTGAGCGCAAAACAGCTTTTTATTACATTCGTTGCTTCAATATTCGGTTTTTAAGGCATTTTTTCAACCGGAACAGGGTTTTTAAGGCATTTTTAATGCAAAAACAGGGTTTTAAAGGCTTTTTTCGGTCCAAATAGGGTTTTGAAGCCATTTTTCGCCCCAGAATCCCTAAAAAAGGTCGACAAAACCCACTTTTTACCCCCAAAAAAGGTCGACAAAACCCACCTTTGGACCCAAAAAAAGGTCGCAAAACCCACTTTGGACTTGGTCCCAAAACCCTATTTGGGATTTCAAAAAGGTCCCCCCACGGAAAAACCCAGCGACATGTATGCTATTAGGCGACAAAAAACATTAATAGATAATAGTACCAATTAGGCGGGCCTTCCGAATCAGTCAAGGGACCATGTTCAGCTGTAAGCCTAAATGCGCTGTTTTTAACTATGCATGGCTAAGTGGCACTAAAATCATGTCTCGTTGATCTTATAACTCGTTAACTTATAGCTAAACAAGCCACCTGCCCTGACCGTTTCTAACTCAGATCCTGGAAATCGCCCCTATTCCCCAACTTGCGTCGAGCACACGAGCGGCCGTCGGGTCGGCCACCTATTTTTCCGGTTGCTACGTTTATTAACGCACTTTGGATACAGACGATCGCACCAATAACTTAGCGGAAGCAGCTCACAGAGTTTCGCAGCGAGAATTTGATGCGGCTCGTCCATCCATCTGGCGCTTTATAAATGTTCTGCGACATGCATACCTGGGCCGGAAAAATGGGTTGGGGTAGTCAAAATCCGAAAATTTTGGGGTGGGCCAGCCGGTTTGGGTGGGGTGGGGTAGCGGCGATTTTTGTGGGTGGGGTCAGGTCAGGAACAACAGCCGGCTTCAGGTCGGTGGGTGCGGTCGTTTGGGGGGTAGAGCCCAAGTTGAGGTGTGGGCAAATGTTTTCTAGTCTACTAATGAGTGCTCAGTGAGTTGGAATTTATCAATCCATGGTGTTGCTCTTGTTTTTTAAATGAGTCATTGAAATTGCTTTGCTATTATGTTATATTTTGTTTTAATTGCTGTTGTGCTGTTTGCATTGTTGTGCTATGTTTTAGTGGTAACCTATGTTGCCGTGCGGACTTATAGAAAAAAATTATTCCTGTCGCCTAATAGTACCGCTAAATCGCAGCCGCGTCGGTGGCTCAGTGGGTAGCTCGCTGCCTCTGAGTCACGGCGGCCGCTGCATCCCTAGCGGTTGTAGTGGTTCATCCTCTCGGCGTGGCAAGTTTCTTGCTGCAAAGAGTTGGTCGTTGGCACAACGCTCCACCCAGGCCACCGAAAGCTGGTTACAGCGAGTAGGTAAAATGGGAACCAACTGGATCTGCCATTGCACCAAAGCCGCTCCTACAGCATGCCACATTGGAGAAAAGATCAACGACGTCAGGTGCCGTCTGAGAAACCAGCAATAAGGCCAATACCGGTTTGGCCTCTTCGCCGGGCGGCCGTTGGGAGCTGTCGGCACCATGACGTCACCACGCCAGGCACTCTCTTAGTACCTGGCGCCCAACAGCATGGCTAGAGTGGCTTGGCAGTGAAAGGAGGGCAAACGTCCGAGATGACGAATACGGGGGTTGCGCAATGGACCGCAGAGGTCTGAGCGTAGGGCCGTAAGGCCCCCCACACATAGGGCCCGACCGGATACAAATTTCTACCGGATCCGGATCCAGATCCGGATATGCCCATATCCGGCCGGATCCGGATCCGGATATGCCGGATATCATTGATCAACTTGAAAATTTTTTAGAATGCAATAAACCACATATATACATTTCTTTGTTCTATAACAGTTGTTTCAAAACAACATCTAATAATTGTAGTTCAAACTATGGTTGGATGATATCGGGTTTTTGCGATGCATGTGATATTGCATATATCGTATGTATGCAAAAATGAGTACTGTACATATTTTTTGCATATTAGCATATTTTATCACCGCGGCTAGAAATTGATAACTGGACGCTTTCCAAGCATTTTCGAGTTTGGTCTGAATGTCTATGTAATCTTTGGCATTTATTAGGCATACCTATTTTACCGATACAGACCTCATCTGGAAAAAACAGAAGGGGAAACACAGTTTGGCATGAAAGTTCAGCTCATTTCGTAATTTTTAGATAAAAATGGTTGACATCACAGACTTTTGGCTAAATTATTGTTTGCATGTTCAGATTTGTTCTCTCTAATGTGGTATACTTAGCCGACCTTTTGGTAGACCTGTCCTAGTTTTACAAACTAAAAAATTATGAATTTGAAAAATCTCAGTTGAGATTTCCATTCTTTGCGAGTTGAGTTTAGAGTCTCAAGCCATTCATCTCCATTCTGCAACTGAAAAGAGACGCTTTGATCTCTGTAAAGTACAGATTTACAGTATAAACTTGCCTCAATAATAGTTCGTTTTTTATTTTAGATTTTTTGTTTTCAATTAAATGAAAAATTAGCAAAAACAAGGCGACAATCCTACACATAGAAATCCAGTCTGCTTGGCTGTTTTGTGATGTTCATTGTATCACATTAGTATTATTATTTTTGTTGAGTTTGTTTTGGCCAAGTCCTAGCCTGCTCACCTTCTGTAGCTTGGAGTTATCCCCTTTCGAAATGAACTGACCCGAATTTTCACATGTCAATTTTTAACGTAAATATTTCAAGAACCCTTCATCGGATCTTTGCCAAATTTTGCAAGTTAACCAATCTTTATATGGACTTAAGAACCTGAAGAGCTCAGCTTTTTCACAAAACCGGATAAAATCTGGCGGATTTTTACTTTCAGTCAAGGTGAAAAATTAACATTGTCAAAAATGAGGGTGTTATCCTTTGCACAGAAATCAGGGTTATACGAACTACTGGGGTCATGGATTACAATCGCCTCAAGAAATTTCTAACAAGTATTCGGTCAAACGCAATATTTATGTTAAAAATACGTAAAAAATCACGTTTTCTCATCTGTGACTGATATCCGGCATATCCGGCAGGTAATATCCGGATCCGGTACCGGATCCGGATATGGCCATATCCGGCCGGATCCGGATCCGGATATCCGGTCGGGCCCTACCCACACATCGGATCGGACCGCTAAATCGCCTAATCGGCGTCGCCTAATAGTCCTGCTTCGGCCTGCCGATGCCGGCTCTATTCCTCCAACGACCCTATTTCACGCCGACGGTCGCGCTTAGTTAGGTGAGCGTAACCTTTTTGTCAGGTTTTTGCGTTTACGCCCTGTATAGGTAGGAAAGTCCTCTGCTAATACGACCTACGCTAATTCTTCCACCTTTTTCATTCTAGTTGGAATACATGGGCCGGCAAAATCCGGAGGGGTCTGGAGACCTCGCCCCCAAAAAAACTCCTATTTTCCCTTAAATAAGCGAAAATTTTCTCCTTCCTGGAGGGGAGGGATGGGTAAACTCCCCCTACCCCCGGCCCATGTGTGCTAATTGGAGCTTAAATAATAATTGGCCAGTAAAATTGGATACAATCAGTCATCACACATGTAACAGCTCCGGGCCGACCTGGGGGAGGGGGTAGGGGGTTTCCTCAGGAGGGGGTCGCAAATTTCAAAAAGCTCCAAAACGCCTGGAAATGCGTTTTTAGCACGTTTTTCAGTAAGGACGCTAAAAATCACTATTTTAAGCTGCCAAATAGCGTTTTAGAGCTATAAACAAGCAAAAAAGGCTTCCAAAAACACCGATTTCTCTTAAATATCAGTAGTGGAAACGTCAAATTCGTCCTAACGCTTTTCAAGCGAATTTTAGGCCAAAAATTAGTGATCTCTGAGCCAGTTTATTAGTACTGAGAGTCACTACTAGTACTTTCATTTTCGGGTCGGGGGCGGTCCCTTAACCTGTCTCGGGGGGGGGGGGTGAGGGGGTTTGCCTTTTCAGCTAAGGGGGTAACCCCCCTAGTACATGTATGTCAGTCAAGGGTGAAAATTCAGGCTCGTTAAAAACTACAGTAGTTTTTCATACAGTTGAATTTCGAATAGACCATAAAACACGACTGTCTGAAATATGACAGACAGAACCAAAAAAAACAAAAAAAACTGAAAGAATAGGTGCCGGTCGTATTATCAGCGGGCTTTGCTGCCTATATAGGGTCTAAACTAGAGTGCGAACTGGTATTGGGTATTGGGTGCATTGGGGTGTTTTTCAGGTATTGGTATTGGGTATTGCCAGACATGGGCAAAGCGGGGGGGGGCGGAGGGGGGTTGCCCCCCCTCAGGCTCTGACCTACCCCCATCAGCCGGCCGCTACCCCCACAGGAATTTTTTGGAAGAATTTTTTTATAGAAAATTATGATAAAATATGCCTGGGTTAGGTGTAAATGAGCTCAGAATAGCTTATTTTAACTTATTTTAATGAAAAATAAGCTAAAAAACCTTGATTTTAGCAAAAATCGGACTTTTTGGCTTACCACCCCCTCAGCCTCCTCAGGAGCTCCTACCCCTCCTTCAGCCCCCCCTCAGGAATTGAAAATTCTACCCCCGCCCCCTCAGCCGAAATGCTAGCCCATGTCTGGGTATTGGGTTTTTATGCCCCAATACCCATTACTAATTAGGACCTATAAAAATCGAAAAAATTAGCTGTTGAAAAACAACTGACCTGAAAAATCGAAAATATTGACCGATGATTAGGTATAGAAAGCCGTTTTTGCGTTAATAAACTAAAGGTTAAGAATGTCTTATACTGTCCGCTTTTCTAAGTAGTACACACACTAGTACTTAGTGCAATTTCTCTGTTGTTATCTAAGATGAACGACTGTGGTTCAATTGAAATTTGTCATTTTTAGTGATACAGAATGTAAAATGTATTATTAGTACTGTGCCCAGGGGGTGCGGGTTTGGTACACCCCCTTTCCGGTGGAGTACGAAAAGAAATCCGCCGAAAATAAGAAACACTGTAATACAGTAGATCATGTATGGACTAAAACTGTAAATTTCTGCATATTTTACCCTCCAAAACAGCTTTTAAATGCTTGCTCAAAGGGTAATTTTTCAAAATTTCTCGCCCTAGTTGGACAATTGCCAAACGAGGCCTTTTCGAAATTTTAATCCCTGTGAAAGACTGTGTACACCACTGGAATCTACTTGTTCACTGAAATGCAATTTTTGGCTCAGCTACGCAAGTATTGGGTGTTGGGGGTCTCAGTTGTTGGCATTGGGTATTGGGGTTTTCAGGTATTGTTCACTCTAGCCTAAACACTAAAAAACCAGGCGAAAAATAGTTAAGAATCATCTGAATATGGCTTTATAATTTTGGTGGCACCGTCGGCCCCCTCAACGCACCGTTTGGGGGAAAGACCGCGTATTTTCAGACGGTATTTAGAAACGGACGTGCAGACCACCGAGGAGTGCGGTCTGATGAGGCCGACGGTGCTACCGAGTTGACGGTGCTTTTTACCTTTTGCCCAGCAAAGTACCACTCAGGAATTAAGATGCATTTTGCGAGTAAGTCAGCTTTGAGGGGGCAAGCAGGGTCATCTCACGGATCTGGCTGATATTAACATCTGTCAAAATAGAGCACAGTCGAAGACCAACGGTGCCAACCACCAACAACCCCCTGGAACTGGAGCTACACCCCCTCAAGTTATGTTATGGACCTCTGAAGTTTCATTACCAAACATGCCAAGGCAAGCCGTAATCCTGAAATAAATGTTCAACATTGATGCTTATCTGAAAGGAACATTTTGACCTGACCTATTTTGACCTGCTGAGTTAAAAAATGGCTTTTGTTTTAATCTATACTTACTCCTTTTGGAGTTATATGGATATTAATGCAAATTTGGTTTGACCAGTAATATCTCAAAATTGAACAGCAGCAGAGAAAAACAAAGGCCATTTTTAACTCAGTGGGTCAAATACACTATTGACGGACCAAAGGTTCCTTTCAGAAATGCATGAATGTTGGACATTTATTTCAGGATTACAGCTTGTCATGGCATGTTTCTTAATGAAACTTCAGAGGTCAATAACTTGCGACCATACATGTAACAGGGGGTCTGCCCCCCACCCGACTTAGGCCAGACCCCACCCCGGATGGGGAGCCCGCCCCAGACAATTTCCCCACCCGACTTAGGCCAGACCCCACCCCGGATGGGGACCTCGCCCCAGACAATTTCGCCGCCCCCCCTTCGATTTATCTGGCAAGTAAATTTTTGAGCAAATTTTTGCAATTTTTTGCAATTTCAGACAAAAAATTGCCAAAATCGCCTGCAAAACAGCACTTTTTAGCTGTATTTCAGCCAAAATTAGCGATTTTTGGCGATGTTTAGCCAAAAACTGCGATTTTTTCGATTTTTTGAGCGTTTTTTAGTGCCCCACCCCCTCCCAAAATTTTGGCTCAGACGCCCCGGCCGGCGCCAGACCCTCCCCCCTCCCCTTCGGCAGAAGACCTCTTACATGTATGTATGCTTGCGACTGAGTGGCCGTAGCGCAAAAATATGATTATATTCGGAATCAGCGGAAAAAACTACACCAGATAGATACCATGTTATGCCCAGATTTGACAGATGACCTAACCAGGGCATAAAAACTACATAAGTAGCGAACGAGCGGTCAGATTGAAAAACAGATGTCATTTTCGTAATCAGCGTAAAAAACTGCATCAGGTGACATAAATTTGATGGCTCTGTACCCTACATGCGACTGAATTGAGCCAACCTTCAAACGAGCATTTTATAGTAAGTGCAGCCGGTTTCTTCCCAAATCATAAAAATACTTAAAAGTTAGGCAACGTACAGCAAAAATATGCTTATTTTCGGAATCAGCAGCAAAAACTACATAAGAAAAACTGTATTGTACTACTGTTTATGGTCATGCTAGCGAGTAGTCCCACTCAAGAAACAGTGTTGGTCTCAATTTTGGACGCAAATTTCTCCCGATCCAGAATCTAGTAGCTATATATCTATCTATCTAGCTAGCTAAACTGAATGTATTTTCTAACTCAGCACGCAAAACTGCATCGAACTGTATGTTAACCGTTAAGTTTTGCGAGAAAAAAAATTTTTGAACACTCCATCCCCCTAAACAGCACACTTTAGTGCCATACATGTAACAGGTCATCCGCCGAAGGGTGGAGGGGGTCTGACGCCGGCCGGGGGGCTGAGCCAAAATTTTGGGACGGGTGTTGGGCACTAAAAAACGCTCAAAAATCGCTATTTTTGGCTAAAAATCGCCAAAAATCGCTAATTTGGGCTGAAATACAGGCGATTTTGGCAATTTTTGTGTCTGAAAATGCAAAAAAATCGTAAAAATTTGCTCAAAAGTTTACTTGCAAGAAAAATCGGAGGGGGGTAGGCGAAATCGTCTGGGGGGGGTCCATCCGGGGGGTCTGGCCTAAGTCGGGTGGGGGGTAGACCCCTAGACCCCCTGTTGCATGTATGTTTAGTGCCCTCATTTTGTTTGGCCAACTCATACCTAACTTTTGTTGAAACACTGGCTTGGCAGGACCTTTGCACAAAAAAGTTATGATTTTCGGGAAAAAAACAGAGTGGCATTTTGTGGCAATTTCCTAGTTTTCGGTGAATATCTTGCTAACCAGTTACGATCTGGTAATGGGAGTAGCAAAATATGAAAGGCCGGCAAAACTGACTTTTAGGGGTCCCTAACAAAAATTTCAATTTTATCTATCGTTTTCAGTTGACTCCTAAGCCTAAGCCTTAACCTAAGCCTAAGCCTAAGCAAGAAAGTGATTAATTAGTAGGGAGTGTATAGGGAGGGACCCCTAAAAGTCAGTTAAACCTGAAAGGCTATTCGAACGGCTAGGAAATCATATGCGACTCGGGATCCTAGCTTAAGAAGCGAATGAAGTGCGATCGTTTGAATAGAGCCTGTCAGACAGGTGAAAATGACACCGAAAATTGCTGGGGACCCAACTTTGAGGGGGTGTAGCTCCGGTTCCAGGGGTTCCTGGTGGCCGGGCATGCACCGTTGGTTGTCGACTGTGCTCTATGTTAACCATACATGTAACAGGGGGGTCCACTCCCATGAGTAGGGACTTCCACGCAGTGGAGGGGGAAGTAAGGCAGGCTTGGCTTGCCTTGCAAGTCAAAGCTGCTTTACTACCAACGCCGACTCATCTGCTTTCGGCTAACCAATTATTACTATCTCTTTCTACCAAAATTACTATATCTCTCTAGTCATCTTACTATTTGTATTTAATCAAATCCAATCCGGGACGTGCCTCTTTGAGGTAGTTGGTGTGCAGTTCCCATCTGCATTAACGTCCCAGCATCCTCGCAAGGGTCGCAAGACTCTTTCAACATTCGCATCATTGATGTATGGTATAGAGTGCAGAAGATCTGGTGGCCACACTTGCCTTATCTCACCTCCTGAATATGTGTGCATTTTCGCACCCAGCTCATTTTCTCTTATACTGATGCATTTCTTTCTGCATCTTCTCATCTATAATTCCCAAGTCTCTGTCACGGAAAGGTTTGGGCTGCTTTCTTGACTCAACGACTGGTTCACTGATGTGGCTTTGCTCCCACTCGTTCACCTGCCTGATCAGCACCTTCCCAACTTATTGGCTATAACGCTTTTCAGCCCCTCGCGTCTCCCTATTGCTGATGGTCTGGTTCCATTCATCAACCTGGACAACCACTCTGCGTCCTCTACTGCCGTCGATGAAGAGCTTATGGATGAATTAGCTAGTCAAGATCTTCCAAGTCACCTTACCTCTGATGCCTTACTCTACCCACCTCTACTACTCTCCCTATTATCAAGATGTCCCGAACATCTTGTGTTAGGTAACGCCCCACTCTGCCATACAAAAAGGTGCGTCTGTTGGCCTGATATCAACAGCTAATCGCTGATGGCCAGGGCGAGAAATTAAACAAACAAACAAACAAACAGGGGGGTCGGGGGTCTGCCCCCACCCGACTTTGGCCAGACCCCCCGGATGCCCCCCCCCCCCCCCGAGACGATTTCGCCGACCCCCCCCCCCTCCGATTTTTCTGGCAAGTAAATTTTTGAGCAAAATTTTGCAATTTTTTAGAATTTCAGACACAAAAATTGCCAAAATCGCCTGCAAAACAGCACATTTTAGCTGTATTTCAGCCCAAATTTGCGATTTTTGGCGATTTTTAGGCCAAAAATTGCGATTTTTTCGATTTTTGAGCGTTTTTTAGTGGCCTACCGCCCCTCCCAAAAATTTTGGCTCAGACCCCCCTGGCCGGCGCCAGACCCCCCAACCCCCCTAAACCCATCGGCGGATGACCTGTTACATGTATGATGTGTTAACAGATATCAATATCAGCCAGATCCGTGAGATGACCCTGCTTGCCCCCTCTCTTCGGCACCAAAGCTGACCCGTGGAGTCAGCAGCTTTTCTTGAATTTCTCCTACCAAACACGGATGTTTGAGATGAAGAGGGAAACCTTTTTTGGAAGGCAACAACAACAACAACAACCAAAGCTGACTTTCTCGCAAAATGCATCTTATCGCTATCCCAAATCCAACCCCACCCAATCAACTAAAATAAATAACAAAAAAGAACCAACCGTTTTCAATTTCTGGTTAAATTCTACCACATTTCCATCGTCTTGCCTTTTCGGCCAAACAGCCAATTTTCGTCTCCGGAAAACGTGACATTGACTGGTAAAGGCCGCCTCCCTCCTGCGATGACGAGCCAACTGCTGTATTGACTACGATTTCTCCTGAAGTCCTTCTGAGGTCCGCCAAACTTCTTTTTACGACGGAAATCCGTCCAGAATCTGATAACAGTCTATTAATAATAATAATAATAATAATTAGAGTGCGAACTGGTATTGGGTATTGGGTATTGGGTGTATTGGGGTGTTTTCCAGGTATTGGGTATTGGGTATTTGTACTAAATACAATACTAAATTGGACAATTAAAAATAGAGAAAAATCGATGTTGACCTGAAAAATTGATCTAAAAAATCGAAAAAGTTGATCGATGATTCGGTTTAGTAAGCTGTTTTCGCGTTAAGGAGCCATCCATAAACGGCGTCGTTCCAAAATCCCGATTTTTCTGAGCCCCCTCCTACCAAAATCGTCTTGCGTCGTTTCTAGGGGCCCCTCCCCTAAGACGACGCCGTTTTCAGTTGCAGTGCATACAGAACTGTCATGTTTTCTTGTAGCATACTGCACAATCAATAGATTAAATCCCTACAACCACTTTGGGAAGCTTTTCTGCATTGCAGAAACCTTTGACAGAATGTACTTAAATTGAAAATAATACAATCAAAGTTCCCTAAAATTCCGAAAAAGCGACGTCGGTTTTCGCTAACCCCTCCCCCTCCTGGTGTGTCGTCTATCGTGGTAACTCAGCCGACCCCCCTTCCCCCTGGAATGTCGTCGTTTATGGACGGCCTAATCAACTAATCATTAGTAGAATTTCCTAAAGTGTACGCTTTTCTAAGCGCTACACCAGTAATTAATTTTTCTGTTCTTATCTAAAAAATGGTGACATTTCTAATGTCACCGTAATGTACTAGCACCGTACCCATGGCAATTGCGGTGGTGCACACAATTTCCGGCCGAGTTAGGAAACAATCGCCGGAAGTAAGAAACACGACTGAATTACGAAATATTAAGTACCAAAACTGTTAATTTCTGCTAATTTTACGCCTAAAACGGCTTCTAAATGCTTTCTGAAAGGCTAATTTTTTAAAATTTTCTCGCTCTGCTAGGGCAGCGGCCCAACCAGCCTCTTAAAAATTGTAATTGCAGTGCCAAAAATCTTGTGTACACAACTAGAATGTAGGGTAGGCCGGGGTAATTCGGCACAGGGGGGAATTCGGCACAAAATTTTTTATTGGATAATTGCGTTCGAACGAATGCAGCTAGATGAACGGTTAATGCAGTTATGTAATTCGTATTGTGTGCTGATATAATGTATAAAATATTAACTCTATCTGCTTAATCAATCGTGAGCTACAGGTCATTGTTTGACACCAACTCAAAAAATCCGATTTTTGAAGCTGAATAAACCTAAAACTACATTAGCTCGGACGGATTAAAAATCTGCAATTAGGTTGGTTTCCTTCAAATATTATTCACTGAAAATTTCACTAAAATCGGTGCAGTAGTTTTTGAGAACCGACGACCCGCTTTCGGGGGCAAAAATGGCACAAGTAGACACGCAGGTTTTCGCATCATTTTGGAATGGAAAAGCTGTTGATTACGGTAGTTGAAGTCAGTTTTCCCGCAAAAAATCGGTTTTTTTCAAAACTTTCGTTCAAAAACGGTTATTTTTGCTTAGTTTATGTATTTTAAGCATCACCATGCTGATTTACACAGTAGCCAGTTATTTTACGTTAATTAATTAACTAATTAATAATTTTAATTAATTAATCAAAAATTGTCAATCAACTGCAAATTGCTTATTTTCTTGGTGCGTAAGCCTTTAGCAGTGTTAATAGAATGAAAACATTGACATTTTTTACACGGAGGCCCGATTTAGCATATGTTTGTGTGTATGCAAATTTTGCATTTATTCAACCACTGTTACACATACAAAGTAGGTTTTCTGCTTGAAGCAAAAGCTAGAAACCTTCAAACAAGAGCTCCATGAAAGTATAACGCTAGAACTCTGCCTTTTTCGATTGCCAAGTAGAAAAAACCAACTTATGTGGGGATCATATTATCTCAACGTTTAGAAAGCTGTAAAAGCCACTACAACTGTACAATGCTGGCAAAAACTGTACTACAGACTCAGATGAAGTGGCTCTAATCGTAACATTCCTTAAGATGGGGCTGTTAGGCTTCAAAACCAAATTTTCCGCGTTGTGCCGAATTGCCCCACCGGTGGGGTAATTCGGCACATGAATAAAATCGAAAAGGAATCGCTCGCCATTCGTTGTAGAATGGTCGGAATGGCTTCAAACCTTTTGCACAGTGTAACTAAGAAAAATTGAAAAATTCCGGACCGAAAATCAGGTTACTGCTGCTAAGTTGGGCCGAGATATTTTTGAAAAACTGAAAATGGTGTGCCGAATTACCCCGGCTTACCCTACCTGTCCACTGAAATGAAATTTTTGGCCCAGCTACGCATGTATTGGGTATTGGGTATTGGGGTATTGGGGGTCTCAGGTATTGGGTATTGGGTATTGGGGTATTGGGTTTTTTAGGTATTGTTCGCACTCTAATAATAATAAGTTTTTAATTTATTTTTATTACCTCTAATCCTTATTTCTACTCTGTTCTTCTTATCTCAATCAACTTCTTTCCTTTATTTTTTATTATTATCCATACGCCGCTTTCTGAAAACTATACGATTCAGTACCGTACACAGTGCGAAGATTCCTAAAAGGACGCCTACGTAGCTAAACCAATCACGGATTTGCGTACTTAAACTATCGAGAAGTACCAAAAATTTAAACTTTAAAATCTTATAATATTAAAAAGAATAATCAACTATAAAACAAGCACTGCTTTCCACTGATCAATCTGACAGCAAAAGATCTCCCTAAAAACGATCCTTGAAGCGTAAAACAACTCATGTTCGTGTTCATCATGTTCAGGAGCGTCTAATTTTTCCGCATCGTAAGGCATAGTTTCCAATCCAAATCTCAAAGATTCCATATCATATCAAGTTTCGTCCGTAATGGCCGTCGCAACGAACGCAGCAGAACTGGGCGTCAAAAACAAAAACTAAATACCTGGCCACCCTTCAACATTGATACAAACCATCGTACATAGAAAAGTCGAAATTTACGCCCACCAAATTAATGCGAACATTGATCTACCCTGCTAGTTTTCCGCTCGACGTCATATATTCCTCAGCCTACACTCACACTTTCAAAAACCAGTATACTTAGCATACAACAGAACACCCTTTAATCGCTTTAAAATTTTAACTGACAAATCTATATACATTCAAACCACCACCATATCATGCGTCAACATGACTTCCATCTTTGAACCTAAACAATACCAATGTTCCCACAGACACAGACCTGTAAAACGCGTTCTTGTACAAAACAAAAAAAAGCTATTTTCAAGTCTCGTATATAGAAAGCTCAGCGCGCGCCAAATTTAAACGTATAAACTATCTCTGCAAAGTATCCCCTATCACAATAGTGGATATATGAATAAAGGTGTAGTTATTGGAGTCAGTATTATCCAAGATGTAAAGAACAGGATATCAACTTTTTAGCTCCAAAGCCCAACTAGCCAATAACTACACCCGCGCAAAGGCAATCGCCACGGCACTGCTGAATGCGTCTGAGTCGTGTGGATCTTGTGTTGCGCTTGT